>JABFPM010001766.1:0-18813 GCA_022817325.1 Idris sp. 1 HC-2018
TTTCTAGTTTACATGAATAAAGGTAATAAATTTTAAATTACATAAAATTATCATGTAAATTACTAAATTTTGTTCAGTACACAATTTTGAACATTTAAATAAGAATATCTTGAAAAATCTGTCAATGGACTTAAGGGGGGGATCCACTCTAAAAATCAAGTACTAGAAAGAATAGACCGATTTGAATGAAATTATGGAAATGATTACATCTTAAGAGGACATTTATAGTTAACTATAGAGGGGGGCAAAAAACATTTATGTTTTAAGGTTAGGTGTTCGAAAATAGAATGCAGTTGCATTTGTTTGGAAAAAATAGTTCATAACTTTGTAGAGCATATATTTTTACTTAAAAAACCGAAAACTAAATAATTTTATTTCATAAACTGTAGGAGAAGATACAATTTGAATATAGCTGCAAAAATGAGAATCCTGTCAACCACAGATATTAACATATACATCTATACTAGGGTAGTCATAAAAAGTTAAATGTTCCAATTTTTGAAGTTCTTTATCAACAAATTTGTGTATTTTACTAAAAACAAATTTTGTACATTTTTTCTGATTTTTTGGGCAAATTAACGTAACACAATAAATTACAACCTACAAATATAACATTAAATGTAATTAAAGTTTTATGAGTCACTGAACACGAATTTCGTCTTAAAAAATTGTTTGGACTGTTACATTCGTTACATTATTCGTCTTTGTTACAAAGACTCAAAAAATGTAATGAAAATCATACAATTTTCGAATTTATCGATATCGCACATCAGTTTATATATTTTTTGGGTCGCTGAACTCTAATTCAAGAAAAATTTTAAATTTTGAATATTGCAGCTACTAAAAACTGTTTACATTGAATTCATAATCAGTGAAGTTCACAATTTATAGAATTTTTTCTTGAAACATGTAAATAATTTATGACTTATGCAAAACGATAAAAGTTTTCAATAGCTGTCATGGTCAAAAATGAAATGATTTGATTTTATGTTCGAGTTCAATGACACAAAAACCATATTAATCGATGTAAATCATCAATATCTATAATTTTGAAATTTCGACGATTTTAAATTTTGTATGAGTTTCAATGAATGTCAAAAATATCCCGTCAAAATTGAATATATTTTAAAACTTAAATAATAATATTTAACACACAATTCATGTTCAACGATTCCTTGAACCGCGATTCATGTATTATTGGATTTTTAGGTGGTACTAAAAACTACGCTCAAAAAATTATAAACTTTGAAAAAACCCATTTAAATAGCCTGTCAAACTTTGACAGTCTAGATCGTCAAATTAATTCGCCCAAAAAATTCTGAAAAACATCACAAAAAATTTTTTCGACAAACTACACAAGATAATGAAAAGTGGTGGCCCGATCAATTTCCATTACTTGCCGTAATTTGTTACTTAATTAAAACTAAAAAGTAATTTGACCAATTTGTTGCTCATAAAATTATCTTTCATTTTAACAGGATACATTATTATTAAAATATATTTTATTCTTACAGTAATGACTTATTTCCAATAACTCACGGTAAGAGGGTCCGTCACGATAAGGGGTACATTTACCTTAGATTGATAACTATCCTAAAGTTTAGACTTTTTTAATTCTTTTTATCAACATTATGTTTATGTCATCCAGGGATTGGAACTTTTCGAAATTAGGAATTGTGATTCTCACTAAGAAAATTCTGTTTAAAATTTATCATCGAAAAAATTTTGTTTGAAATGTATTCGTTAATTTTTTCTTTGATAAATTTGAAACGAAATTATTTTTTAAGATTTAAAATTCACGTTTTCGGTTCTTTCTGAGTTCCTAGTTTCTTATTGTTTAACAAAATTTAAACATAATCTAAATAAAAAGAATTGAAATATACTGATTTTGGATAATGTTTCAATTAATTTTTCATTTTGCTTGTTTTTTATTGTCTTACAGCGATTTTTTGGATGCATACGATTGTCTTGTGGTTGCAATGATCATCCAAGTATGCCTGCAGTTCTGGACATATATCAAATTATGATTTAAAAATCAACCTGTGATTTGTATTTAATAAAGACGTATAATTTATATTGGTTTTTCTATTATTGCCTTTCAGCGAATTTGGGCTATAATGTTTACAAAACTCTAAACATCTATTTGTAATCGTTCGAACGAGATTTGAAATATAATTGAAAAATCAAACGAACTCTGAGTGAAGTTCAATTAAAATTATATGAAAGTCTCGCTCAAACGATTAAAATCCCACCCTTTTTATATAGCCCATCCGATATTATATTACTTTAAACTACATGAAGATTATTGGCGTGAACGCAAAAAGGTAGTTCCCAGGCGTTCCAAAAGTTTTCACTCTGAAAGAACTTGTGCGATATCTAGTATCAAGAGACACTACTACATGTAATCGTTTGAACGAGACTTTCATATAATTTCAATCGAACTTCACTAAAAGTTTGTTTGATTTTTCAAAAAGCTTCTATCAAAAAATTATCACACAATTTTTTGGTATTTTTGGCTAATTTTGTACTTTATTTTTTTTTATTTAAGTTAAAAATATATAATACAATTTTAATAATTTTGTTTCTAAATTTTTGTATAGAATTTAAAAGTTTATCATTTATAGATTTTGAAAAATGAAATTTCAGAGAAAAAGATTTTGTATAACAAAACTTAAGGAAGTTCCGTCATAGACAAGGAGAAATGTCACATTCTTGAAATTTTGTATACTTGTTGTACACGATTGCAGTGATATTGTGATTAAATTTGAGTCACTTTTGCAGCACGGTTGCTGAGATATTAATTAATAAAGTTGCACTGAAAATACATTAGTTCTTATGGAGGACAATGACACTTGTAAACAAAGAACGATTATAAGGTCGACAGAGAAATGTCACATTAATGAAAAACTAATTTTCTTGTAAACAAATACCACGAAAACAATTGTGCAAAGTGAGAAGTCGATTCACAGCACTAATTTTATAATATTCAATAAACAAAATTGCCTTCGAGGCCAATTTCATTTCACACAAAAACTTATTGAGCTCCGTGACAACACTGTCAGCCTCCATGCGCAGAAGAAGCAACGCATTTTATAGCGGGAAATTCAAAAATTCAAATCAAAAAATTTGACGCAAATGAACTAAATTAACTTTTCTTTATAAAATTTGAAATTTATTATACATATCATTTGTTAAATTTTATTTATTATTTATTATATAAAAAAATAAATATTATTAATAAATAATAAAAATTATTAGTAAATAATAAAAATTATAATAAAACTTTTTTTACAAATTGTTAAAATAATAGATTAAATAGAATTAATATCAATATTAAAAAAATTATAAATAAAACAATATCTATTATCATTATTATAAAATGATAAATGAAAGGATATAAAAAAACAGTTTGATAATTGTAATAAATTTATTCAGATGGAGATAATTGTATTTATTAAATTACAAATATACATATTGCTAAATAGCTATTGAAATAAATGCAAGTTAAATATTTTAAGCGTAACATTGATACAAACAATGAATATTAATAAATAAAACACAAATCAGTCACAATCTCACAGTGTTATACCATGTTTCATTTAAATCAAAAAACATATTTCAGATTTTAGTATAACAGTAAAACTCTTAAGATTACTAATTATTTAATTTTTTTGATTTATATTAACATGCGTTTTAAATTTTCGACAAAGTAACACTTTAATATCTTATAATCTAAGTTATAATATTGCAACAAACTTACAAATTAAAATCTTAATTTAAAACACAAAACAATCACAATGTAATACTGTTTGTTATATCTTGTCGTATAATAAAAAATATTTGTTGGTTTTACTGTAACAGTACAATAATAAATTAAAATTATTCCAAAGTTAAACGATTTTACAACATATCAACTCAAATAAATAATTATTAAAAACTCTTTACATAATAAATTATTTACAAATCTCAGTAAAAATACTTTGGAAAAAATCTACAATGGTTTCTATCACAGTGGAAGTTTTTGTAACTGACTCTGAAAGCCATTTTCGCAAACCGTCTTCTTTTTTCTCCAAATAAATGTCGACAAGAGTATCAAAATCTGCATTTGCCTTTATAATTTTGGTTCGCATCAACTTCGAAACGACCCCTTCCAAAGGAGACATTTTTATCAACTCTTTACGCACGAATTTTTGAGACTCGTTCTCATTTAAAATTATAGCCAAATCCTTTTCGTTTGCAAAAAGTTTATCTTGGGAAATGCCGTTGAGTCTTAACACTTTTTCTAGAGTTCGAATATTTGCAAGACCATTATGAGCACCCTTGGTTGAAACGTTCACTTCTTTCGCCAGTGTGAGAAGGTCTTTTTTTTTCTTTTCAGTTAAAACATTTTCTTTATCACAAATAATTGCTTTACGTTTATATTTTTTCTCTAATTTTCTAATGTCTCGAAAAATACTCAATGTGTCTGTAAATCCCGATATCACAGTACTAAATTCGTCTTTCATATTTAACTCTGAAATAGCTGCGAGCAAGCACGCACTATCCAATTGAAAGTTGTGAGTAACAAGTACACATGATTTTCCCGTAGACAATAAAAAAGTTTTCAGCTCTAATATCGCCTTCGACAATGAAACAGAAGTAAGTGACTTCTCATGCCAAAATAACTTCAAACCAATATTAGTCAGTCCATGAACTTTCGATGCTAATGAAGTTATTGGTTTTGTTGGGGTGATGTACACGTTAAACTCATTTTCATCATATTTTGCAGCAATTTGTAATATACGTGGAGATTTTCCTGAACCATTTGTATCCAAATGTAAAAATACAATCGCTTTTGTTGTTACTGCTTCCAAATGTGTTGTTTCCAGTTCTGTGTGCCTTGTTTCTGCTGCTGAGTGCGTTGCTTCTTCTTCAGTATGTGGTGAATGATTTGTGGTATCCAACAATACTTTTGTAGTTTTTTCCAGAGATCCAGAGCTTGTAATGATGGACGTAGAAGTTGTTGGTTCATTCACAGTTTCTTCATCAAACAAACTAATGTTGGTTTTGTAGCTTTCAGGTTCGAATCTTTGTCTGTGACGAAGTAATGTTCGCTTCATACTTAAGTCATTACGGTTTGATTTGAACTCTTTTGTTTGAGCCTTTTCTTTTCTGATTTTGGCTTTCTTAATCTGGAAATCATAAAAATGAGCTACGTCTTCAGTTAAACCAGTTATACCCAGTTTTCGTTTTGTCTGCTTCAAGAAAAGTTTTGGTCCAAGATTTTTATTTGCACATGTTGCTGCGAATCGAAAGTCATTAGATGCTGATCCACTGTAAAATCGTGATTTTGGAGCTCTGCTGGCCATCGCAGCGTTGAGACTCTCGTTAGCTTGACTTGAACACCCATGAATGAATTTATCACTATTTTGTGCCAATTTGTTAAACATGTCGACTAAATCTGTGTTTAAAGAACTATTCTTGCAACCTTCTGG
Source organism: Idris sp. 1 HC-2018 (assembly GCA_022817325.1). Lineage (NCBI taxonomy): Eukaryota > Metazoa > Arthropoda > Insecta > Hymenoptera > Scelionidae > Idris > Idris sp. 1 HC-2018. The sequence continues at coordinate 5,475 of JABFPM010001766.1, forward strand.
GAATATAGATGGCTGGTATTCATTTTCCTCTTCTTTATACCGGCACCAACTTCCACAGTTTTCGTGGTTGTTGAAAGCATGATGAGGTATTTGTCGAATAGCAGCAGCCATGGCGTCACTGTTTCCATCATTTTGAGCCACAGCATAAGAAAAACTCCGCTTCAACTTGTCAATAGCATCTTTCGTCAAGTCCTTGTAGTTTTTCTTGGTTGAAATATCATATAAGGCTTTGGTAACGCCTTTTGTGGTGTGATTCAAGTCAGACAATTTGACTATTTGAGTTTCACTTGCGTCTCGCATAGCTTTTGTTGTTGTAGCATCATTGTCGGTTATAATTACTCCAAGGTTAGTATTAGCTGCACGCAAAGATGTACTATTTGACGCTATTGATGCGCCAATATCTGGCTCCATAGATTTCGCACTCCCATTGTAGTTCCACCGACAATCATGATCACTTTTGTCATGTCCAGCATCACATTTTTTGCATTTACGGTTTCTTGTTCCATAATCAAGTATAAGGCCAGTTTGTGAACCGATGAGAGCTCCATGCCCACTTAAACTGTCATAGTTTCTGCCTGTGCCTCTTTTCGACCATCCGGCGTCAAACGAACCCATCAAACGAACAAGTCCAAATTGTAAATGATGTAAGGACAGTAACTCCATGGGCACAGGCAGTGCAGTTTTTATGTCAGGCAAAATAAAACCTGATCTTATACTAATTGGCCTGAAAAATAAAAATTACTAAATTATATCAAATATAAAAGAACATAGTAATACTTTATATTGAATAATTAGATGATACACAGTTAAATTTTTTAAAATAATTATAGTTTTGAACAATGAAAATTAATTTTTTGCTAATAAAGAGATTAATATAAATAAGTATCAACTTTTTAACAGGTATATATTTTTCTAACAGAAAATCATGCTTTTATACAATGCAATAAGAAAGATTAAATACGTGCATAACAAAAAAAATTTATCTTATAATCATCTTATAATTTGATTTTTTTTATATACATAAATGTGAAAAAATAGTGAAATAAAGACAATAATACGAAACCGTCAAATATATAAATTCTTGTAAATTGTGTAGAAATCTTATAACAAATTTAGAACAATTTAAATTAATAAATAAAAAGTTATTTGATAAAAATGAATTATTAAATCTATAGTACATTACAAAAAAATAATAAAAAAATTGTATTTATTCTTACAATAACTTTTCTATCGCAGCATAATTCTTTATTGTTCCTATTCGTTCTTTCACCACCGCTTCGTTACAAGATTCACGTGCAACTTCTTCTATTACTGGCCCAAAAATTTGCTCATGCCTTGTAAACAATTTATCTTCTACAGGAGGTATATTAAAACATGCTAATAATTTATTTAAATGCGTGGTACCCATGCCTGCTTCTATGCAACCTACAAAGTCGATGAATGATAATTAAATAATTTTCAAATTAAAAGTAAACATTTTTTAGAATAAATAGTTGTAAAAGTGACTTAAATAAGTATTATCTACTCACCAAGAACAGCTTCACAGTTTATCTTATAAAATCTAAACTCCGTTCTTTCGTCACGATAAAAATTGCTCGTTGGCACTAAATTAACAAATAAACAGTGGTTGCAACGTATTTTGAAAATACTTGCTAATCCTCGACGGGTTTCAGTTTCAATACACAAAATTGATAATGTGTGACGACATTTTTGGCACAACAAATTCTTTTTCAGGCAATTAAAATCAACTATACGTCGGCCAGGTAAACTTTCAAAGTGAGATTCAGAATTTCTCCGTTTTACAATGCCTTTTGATTGAGCAACTCGTTGTTTGTATACTTTTTCAGTGACTATTTTACCATGCCAACGAAACTTCTCTTTACTCGGTGGATTCATTTTGAACGCGAATTAATACAAAATAAACAAACATAACCTAATGTAACTTATTGACAGTTCTGGCTTCACGAACAGGTATACAAATTTTAGTCTGAACAGTTGTGCCAACCGTGAAAAAATTATACATTCACAATTGTGAAATGGCAACGCAGCATTTCCCCTCCGGCTCACCCCCCCGCAAAGCTCATGACGGATCTTCCTTAATGCAAAAACCAAAAAAAATCGCATTTTTGTTTACTCGAAACAATCTTTAATTCGGTCACTATAGTAACATTAAAGATGAATTAAACTGATTTTGGCTGAAAAGAAAACAATTGCGCTAAAGATTAATACATATTACACAAGATATGAATAAATTTAAATCATTTATTATATTTGTCGCATTTTGTATACCTGTGTGTATTAACTATTCATCAATAAAAATAATATTTGTTGTATAAACTAATGAGCTTTAAATAGTTCTTTACTCTTATTTTAAATAATTCTCATTATTGACACTTTGTGTAAATACCTGACATTATCCCCACCCAATAGTTGCTATTAAAGCAATGACAATTCTGTCAAGAATTGTTTGTTACTGGTAAAAAACAGTTAAACAAATTTCAAAAAACATTTAAACATAAAGAAAGCAAATTTTACTAATCTAAATATTTTTTCCATATACGAAGAAAGACTGCCAGCTTATGGAACCCAAGAAGTAGTTCCCTGTCTCAAATTTCTTATAATATTACTTGCTCTAAATGATAAATATCTTCATCATTTAAAAGTCTGTCTTCATTCAACGGTGAAACTTAGTCGAGCCAAACTTAGTCACTGTCCCATTTTCGTAGATGCTATCAGTATAACTTTTTCAAAAATTGAGATATTTAGATGTATTTTTTTTAAATAAAAGATAAAGAACCATATATTATGAAAATGTAGTTCGTTTTTACGTATCAATCGTAACGCCAATTTGCGATGGAAATAAATGTGACCTATTACTTTGAAAAAAAGGCTTTTATCGACACGGAGTGGGGAGGCAGGGGTTAAATAATTTTGTATTTGCTTATGATTTTCGGAAAGATAGGCATTTCAACTATAAGCTGTCAAATTTTCATGCAATTTCAATGATATTTGCAAAAAATATGATCTCCAAGCAGGTGGCCGAAAACGGCACTGTGTACGTATTTTTAAACATTCTCTGTGCTCAGTATTATATAAAATTTTCGACCCACTCTAGTAATAATAATAAATAAATAAAATTGACCTCAAAATCAGACATTTTATTTTATTATTTCTTAATTAACTGAAATCATATACAATTGAAATCCACTCAATAGCTAAATAATTGAAATTATACAATTAAAATAATTAAATGAAATAAAACAAATAAATTAATAGTGGAAATTATTTAATCAAGCGCAATCTAGCAGTTTTTTCTAATAAAACTGATGATTGATAATTAATAGTAAAGAAAACCACTGTTTAATTTATATTACATATTTGTAACTTGTTTTTATTTCACATTTCTCTTGCATACCTCTTATTTTCATATAATTTTTACAATTGAATTCTTAACTGCTATTGAAATGCTAGTTTGTAAAGAATAGTTATAAATATACTAAGATCTAACAGTGTACATATCAAATTTTCTTTGGCGTGTCAAAGAAAATTTTAGATTTGTCATTTTTTTATTTTATTTCTTTTTCTATTCCTTATAAAATACATTTTCAACTACGAAATCTCCGATAAACGATAAATACATGACAAGTTACCTTTTTTTTATCGCAAAACAGTTGACATTAAATTTTCATAATAATTTTTCTTTCATTTTAAATACATTTAATTCGGCGACTTTTTTCAATATAATTCACCTTTTTCATAACATATTATTTGAACTTTTTATTTTCTTCGAACAACAAACAAACTTTTAAAAGCACGTATAAAAATTTGATAATAAAAACAATTCAATATTTATTCAATAAGTTACAAAAATTGTGTAAAATTGTTTTGTTAAACATTTTTCCTCTATCACAAACTCAGTTCAATTAATATTAACTTTACATACTTTCATTATAAAATTGGAGAAAGAATTTCTTATATAAATATACTTTCGATCAAAAGAACCATTTTTTTTCTTTTAAAAATTTTGTAAAAACTTTTTAGCAAAATTTTTCATACTAATTTTCTTTTAAATTATGTGAAAATACTTTACGTTTTATGTTTTTTTCAAGTTTCAGATATAAATATATTTATGAAAAAATTTATTATCTTTGGTATTCATAAGCAATTAATTATGAAAAAGAAAAATCATCCCAATTCCATATGAAAAACTGTTTTACAAACCAATCCAAAAATGCTTTCATTCAATATTATAAATTTTAAAAAAAATTAAATTCAACTTTAAGTATTTCATTATTTTAAACATATAACATGAATCCTTTAATTGGAATAACATTATTTCTTCACAGTAGATTGTTTATAATATGACGTACGTATAATTTTTTTTGTTTTTTATTATATTTTTTTTCGATGCATCGTACTTTATATTGCACCGTAAAAGTACATTAAGGCAGATTTTTTATCAAGTATAACACTGGATAATTACTCCATTAAAAACATTTTTTAGATAAAAAAAATTTTAATAATTTTTGTAAATTAATTGTAAAAAAACGTCATATAAGCGTCTACTTTGTATCCGAATACCCTAAATCAAGGAAACTATAAATAAAAAAGCACAAAAAAGTGTCATTGATCAATGAATATTAATTGGGTATTCAATACACTGTTATCAATCGATAATTAAATTATGATTATGATTTTTAACAAAACTAAGCGTTATCGTTTATTGAGGAGATTCGAAAAATTCCTAAATTTGGACTGATATTCACTTAGCTGCGACAACGCTTCTTCCATTACATTGCGTATTTTCGGAAGGTCTGGCAGTTTGTCGCAGGACTCGACGTTCAATAATTCGGTGAAGAATGTCTCCCAAGCAGCCCCCTTGGCATATCTGCAAAAAAAAAAAAAAAAACAAGAATTTAAATTTGATTATAAAAAATATTTTCATTTTATATCTATTAGAAATAAAACTTACCTAGGGATTTTTGAATTAATAAACCAACGTGACCCATTTTTCGAAACCTTCATGTAATTTCCAAAAAGTAAACAGTGACTAGATGCAGCGAGACAATAGAGATCGGTCTGATACGTCCAAGGCTTGCCACATTGCATTTCTATACACGTTAAGTCTTCAGTTTTAATTACATGAGTGAAAGTTGTATTATCCGGAAACAAAGTCATGTCTATGCTACATCCAAAATCAATCAACTGAATTGTCGGTCTTACATCCTCAATTGGTCTGAAAAAAGCATTTATAGAATAAAGCTTTGAAGTTTTAATTTGTATACACTGCTGATCAAAAGTTTGGGTAATTCTAAATCTTAACACATTATTTTTACAACTTGTAATTGATGTAACATCGACATTTATTTAGATTATTAAAAATAATTTTATTTGTTTGAAAGCTTGAAGTTTTAACAAATGCTTTAGTCAAAAATTTATTTTAGGATTTTTTTTTTAAGAATTGGAATTACCCAAACTTTTAGCCGGCAAAGTAAATAAAAATGTCTAGTTTGAACTTACACGTGCATCAGTAAAAAATTATCAGGTTTTATATCCCCATGTATTATTTTACATTTATGTAAATGTTCAACAATTTGCAGCATTTCAATAGTAAAGAAAATAGTTAGGCACTCTGGTAACACTTTTCCAGTAGCTTGTTTCACTTGATTGGCAACATTCAATAAAGTTCCGTATTTTGAATATTCAGAAACAAGAATGCTTCCGTTATCCGCGACATATACAATCTCCACATCCATAAATCCACGCAACTAAAACCATTAATAAACATTAACATCAGAACTCCACAAAAATTATGAACAAATTTCATTATAAATTTACCATATAAGAATTGGTTAGTCGAGCCTTAATTTCTCGAGCAATATAGTGTTCCCAAACCCAGGCGGGTTTCTGCATTTTCAAGGCCACGACTTTTCTAGTAATCAAACTCGTGGCCTTGAAAACGGTACCATAAGTTCCTTTTCCCAGACGTTTTTCTAATTCATAATCCTCATTACCTAAACAAAAAATGTGTATTTTTAGTTTGTATAAAATTTGAGGTTTTTTTTTACTTTCTTTTTTCTACTTTCTTTGCTCACCAAGTCTGATCATAGTAGAAGGCACAAGTTTGGCCAGACTGTCAATCTTATAATAACCATCTGAGTGGTGGGCCTTTGGAAATCTCATTTTTTGCAAGAATTTGCCGATTAAGGTACGATCGAAAGGATTGATGTCCCCAGAAAAGTCGATTTCGATTTCCTTTTGCTCTTCCTTCTCTTGGATCTCGTTCCTTATACTCCTAAATCTAATTTCCTTGTCCCTTCCCAGAATACCCTCCTGAATACCCTCAGCTTCCATGGGCTCGTACTCCATAGTATCCAGTTTCACACTCTCCTCGTTATTGTATTTAAAGTTAAGTGGTCGGCGTAAGTCAAATGTATTCTTAATATCCGAAGTGATTTGGTCAACATTACGCTGAACAGTTCGCGGACTTTGTGCATTTATTGCTTGAATGTGAGTTCGCATTTTTTGTTCGTGTAATAGTTGTTCACTGCCTAATAAAGCAAAAAATTGTAATTACCATTTATTATCTTCACAATTTTTCTCAACTCAGTTAAAATACTTACTGGAACTAGATTCTTTAGTAGTTTCCATGATAGTGCTCAAAGCTTTTTTCGCAGCAGGGTCTTCCATCATTGGTGGTCTAAAAAATAAAATAAATTCAAATAAACTTGCTGAAAATGTAGATTTAGTGATTGTAAAATGGTCTTTACATTTGTTGATGATGCTGAACATTATTCTGGTACTGGTTTTCGTCTTTTGCAGCGTAAGGTTGAACTTTGTAGTAATTTGTCAGAGGGGTGGAACAATTTTTCAGCTGATTTTTAAACATCTCTGTATAATTTTCAACGTCATCAGGTATAGTGACTGAGTCATAACACTCGTTGACATTTAAATTGTTGACTTCCAGTTGGTGCTTGATCAGATTTCCATCCGCGATCGATCTCTTAAAATCAATGCCAATCGAATTTTCTTTGTCTTCGGTTCGCTCGAGCAGATCTTTCAAGTAACGACGATTCTGCACTGGAGATTTGTCGTACAACTGCTCTGGAGGTCTGCAAAACATTTTCAATGAAAAACCCAAATCAAAGTAAGATTTAAAGTTCAAACTCATTTTTTTACAAACCTATAAGTCTTATTCGCCTCCGGATCTGTGTACAAAGAAAAGTCCAGCTGCTTCCTGTTGTCAACACTGGGATGTTGAATCGAGTGCTGCGTTTGCATGGGCATATTATAATTATCATAACCCAACCCATCATTGTACGAATGGTGATGATGTTCCAAATTCTGCTGACCAATGTGCTGCTGGCTCATATGCTGCAGGTGCTGCTGGGAATTCATATGTGGACTCTGCATGTGCTGTTGACTTGCAATATGCTGCTGAGGAGAATTCATGTGCTGTTGATTAGGTATATGCTGCTGACTGGGAATATGCTGCTGACTGGGAATATGTTGTTGATTGGCTATATGTTGTTGGTTGGCTATATGCTGTTGACTGGGAATATGTTGTTGACTGGGAATATGTTGTTGACTGGGAATATGCTGCTGACTGGGAATATGCTGCTGACTGGGAATATGCTGCTGACTTGGTATATGCTGCTGGTTAACTATATGCTGTTGATTTATATGCTGGGGAGTGGCCACGTGTTGCTGGGGACTGGCCATGTGCTGGCTCATGTGGTCCATGTGCTGGTTGCCACGGTGGTCCATCGGCATGTACATCTGGTGGGACATATTGTGGTCCTGCATGTGCATGGGATAGTGGGGCTGTATATGAGGGGAGTGGTACTGGTTCTGAACATGGTGAGGGTGCTGCTGGGAAGAGTGGTGGGGATTTTGGATGGGAGATTGGATTGAGGAATGATGATTCTGGATTGAGGAATGATGGTTCTGAATTGGGGAGTGGTGGATTTGGGGCTGCAGGTGGGACAGGTGATGTTGGTACTGGGGATGGGGAGAGGTGTGAGGGAGGGACTGGTGGTCATGCAGAGGCTGAGACTGCATGTGGTGCTGCTGGTCGTGGAGAGGCTGGGCTTGGTGTTGCAGGTGAATGGAATGGTGCTGTTGCTGAAAGAAGAAAAAAGATTACATAAAAATTCTGAGTTCAAAATTGTTCAAAATTTTACAATTGAATTGGAAGACAATTACTGATACATGGTACTGGTAGCTGTCCTGCACCAGAGGCTGGTTAAAAGAACTTTGGTTTTCTCTGTCGTTGTAGGAATTCAAAAACTGGGGATGGTTTTCCTGGTCATTGTAGACTGGGGGATTGAAAGTGGGGTGATTCTTTTGGGTTGACATCGCGTGCTGCTGGGTCATCGAGCTGTCCATGTGAATGTCAAACTGATACTTCATTTTGTTTCCGTCGTTGTGCATCACTGGGGTCACTGGAATCCTCTGGGTTCGGTCTTCTGCCACAGGAGACTGCCAGAAACTCTGCAAAGTTTAAGCTCAGTAACTTTCTTTTTATTGACAAAATTGATGATAATAAAGAAAAACGAACCTGAATAATCGATCTTGCTTCTTTTGTGTTGATCGTCATACTCTGGTTGTGTAAATTTTTGTCCTCAGTGGGCTGCATATACAAATCATTATGCTGCATATGCGACATCTCCTCGAGTCTTTGGGCCTCGAGTCTCTGCTTTTCCAGTTCAGCTTCCTTCTGTTGACGTTCCATTTCCTCACGCTGAGCTCGTTCAATTTCCATCTGTTTTTGATGTTCAATTTCCATCTGTTTTTGACGTTCAATTTCCATCTGTTTTTGACGTTCAATTTCCATTTGTTTTTGACGTTCCATCTCAATTTGTTTTTGGCGTTCAACTTCCATCTGTTTTTGGTGCTCCTTTTCCTCTTCCTCACGTTGCTTCTTCTCATAATACTGTTGCATTTCCATTCTTTCACGTTCCATCTGCTTCTGTCTCTTCAATTTTTGAAGACGCTCAGTTGAACTCAAATCTGAATTCATCATCTCAGACTTGTTGCTATCGTTGTAAAGAATCTGTTCACTTTGTTGCGCGTTTTGTTTAGAAAAATATTTCTCAGCCAACAATTCTTCCAGACTGCGATCCTGATTTCTACTGTAAACCTCCTCCTGCTTGTACTGCGACTGATAAATCAAATTCGGATTCAAATCTGGAAGTACGAAAATAGGAATGTCAAGTCCAATCCAGATCCTGCTGTCGTCAAAGTACGACACGTGGTTAGCCGGCAGCTGCACTTCCTGGTTGAATTTTTCTTCTGGTCCGTCTTCGTGAACTTAAAATAAAAATGATTAAAATGTTGTATTTAAAATTAAAAAATAAAACTTAAATATGTCATATAAAATTACTTTTAAATGGTAACTTCGTGGACGAAGGCATTGAATGTCCAGCAGCTCTTGGTCCTCCAGTCCAAGGTCCAGCTTTCAGCATATTCTCTTTGTGCAAATCTTTGTATAAATCTTTTTTCTGATTAACATAGTCCAAGACACTTCCTTTAAACTTATCAGCATCATCCTAAATACGAAAAAAATCAGCTAATTTCTAGCAAAAATTTAAATAAATTAAATTTTCTTTATTGTGCCTTGACAATTAAAAATGTATTATTATTTTGGATACCCTTAGCATATAAGTTTGATTCTTTGTTTTGTAATTATTTTTTAAATTCTTTGATTAAATAAATAAATTTAAATAAAGAAAACAACATTTTTGAAAATAATGTTATTTTTCTAATATTCAAAATGTTGCAAGCAACTAATTATTTTTTCATTTTAACTAATTCTTGTTATTTACATGATATATTTGAATGAGGGCATTAGATTTGTGCGGCATTAGCATCTGCGGAACTGTTCCTGGTAGGTGGTCCCGCACACGATCTCCCGATCGAACTACTCCGACTTGTTTTCCAGCACCTAATGATTTCAGACAGCTAAATGCCTGTCGTTGCTCAGCCAAAGACGATGGTGGCAATTCGTCGACCAGTTCCAAATTTCTCCGAGCATAGGCCAGTTGAAAGTTGCTATTTTTCAAAATAAATTGTCGATTTTTTAAGAAATTAACAATGTTTTTGAAGTGGAAAATCCGTGAATAAAGACAGAATTCCTAACTTGAAAGAAAAGTTATTTTTTGTATAAAAATTTATAATTTAAGTTAATGTTTATTGTACATCTGATTCATATGAAGAAGTGAGAATAAAAAATAATAAGCACATCATTCAATATACTAATCAAAACTCACGAAAAAATACAGTTCAAATGTATTTCTGTTAACTTCGACTGTGACAAGATTTCGGTCGTGAATTCAAATGTTTTTTTTAAATCTTAATAATTATACAAAAGTAATCCAAGCACATAAAATCACTAATAATAGATAATAGACAAAGGAACGGGTGCATATACATTTTCAATAATCAATATATATGGATGGTTTTCGCAGTAAATTTAATTTGCACATGTTCTATTTAAATTCAACTTTATGTGTAGTACAAAAATTTTGCTTTAAATGTACAATTATTTGCTTTATTTTAGACATTTGTGTGATTTCAGTCGTGACACTTCAAACTAAGACTCAAACTTTGATTAAGCAAATACGTAAAATGAAAGAAAGGACATTATTGAAACTAATCGCATTAAATTTTTGGATTTGAAATTTATCGTTCTCCGTATTTTAACTTTTGATCAATCTTTGTGTTCAATAAAAAACAGTTTTTTAAAAACGGGAAATCACCAAAAGGTACTTTAATAATGTGACAGGTACAATAATAAAATTCAAAATAGGGATAAATATTATTAATGTGTTATTAAAATCATATAAAACCAATTAATAAGAGATAGGTTTAATAACTGGTTATGTTTTTAAACCATTTTATAATTTATTTAAATAAACAATCGTGTAAAAAGTCGTAAGACATAAAGGTTAAAGGTTCTAGAGAAATGCCTATGTGTTAGTTAACATATGGTTTAGTGAAAAACTGGCTATTTTAAATAATTTTTGACGTGTTGTTATTTAATTTGCAATCAAATTAAGTTTTATATACTAATTTTTTGTGAAAAATGAATACGGATGTCGTTTGGAAATGATTAATAGTTTTAAATATAAATGGAATTCAACAAAATTTTTCAGTATTAAAATTGCACAATTTTTTTAAAAATAAATAACAGGTTTTTTTTGAAATTTTCCAAACGTCATCCTTATTCATTTTTTACAAAGAACATTTTTATGTAGACAAAATTGAATATTATTGCAACTCAACAAAATAAGAAGTGAAAAATGATTGATAAAAATAGCACATTTTCAATTTAGCCATAAGTTAACTAATTGATATTATTTTTAAAACTTTTAACACAGATTATAATTATCTGATAAACATATGATTAAAAATAGCTATTAAAAAAAACATGAAAATAGAAAATAACGTGATTTTATAAACAGTTCGATCAGTTTAATTTTCATGAAATTTAATGTAAATTTTCAATTTTAAAATCTGTTTTATCATATTAAAAGCCAAATGATAAAATTAATAGTTCTTTGATATCATTATTTTAACATCCAAACTTTCATTTAGGTTACAAGAATTTCACAGATTATATTGTTACATCTATTTTTAAAATGAAATATTTAAAAAAAACATTTATTTTACTTCTCTAAGCTTTTAATACGATAAAACAGACCCTTAATTCAATAATTTAAACTTTACAACAATTAAACGAATCAAAAAGTTTAAAAAATCCTTTTATTTTTTTATCTTAAATAACTATATTTTAATCGTATGATGATCAGATAATCATAATCTATGTTAAAAGAGCTTTTGATTCATCTATAATAAAGCTAAATTTCAAAGTAAAGTTAATATATAATTTTTATAATAATGTATGAATTTGACAGCTAAACACATTTTTTTATGTAGTGACTCGTTTGACATGGAATGCCCCAAATAATAACAATTAACTTACAACATATACTTCTATAAGAAAATAATTTTTTTTCAGCTAAAAATTGTTGTCCTTGTCCCCAGAGTTTTTAATTTAAATGTACAGCTTTTTTTAAAAAAAAAAGCACGTGCAAAGTTAATTTTGTATTAATATTCACATCTAATTTTGTATAATGAAAATAAAAATTCTTACTGGTGTGCCGCTTGTAATTCTTCATAGGGCTCAGCGTGAGCCTGTGTACCGAGCCTGTAAACCTCATTGGCTCGTTGAAAATCATTAGCTTGTTCTAATTCAAATGCCCAGGCGCGATATAAATCGGCAATCATCGTGCCAAGTCCTTTGTGATATAAAATTTGGTAAAGCTCTATTGGATCTTTTTGTAAGTTTATCTGAAATTGAAAGTAATAAAGTGAAAAAAAAATTTTGAAAGCAATGAAAAAATTTCAATTAAAATGATCAAAGTGTTTTTTCAGACAGTGCCATTAAGAGAAACTTTTAAAACTGAGTCAGCACCGTATTTTATCACGATTAATCTTAATCCTTAACTACGTCACGTATTATGTGACAGTACACAAAAGTTTCCTTTTTTAAAATAATATTTAATTATATGAGAAAAAGTTTAATTTTAAGTTAAGAATTTATCAGTTGAAAAACTTACAAATCAATAATGAAAAATAATGATTTTCAAAAGTTAAACTGTAAACATTGAAAATAAATTTGAATTAGTGGGTTGGAAAGTTTGTTTTTTGGAGCAACTCACAAACTTAATCCACAGTCGTATAAATCGTCGGTCCTGCTGGTATCTTGGGTCATGTTCGAACGCTGTTAAACAGGCTCTGAGGGTGTTGTTTGGGATTTCGTGGTTTCCTTTTGGATAACTCTGCTCTAGCCATATTATAAATTCGTACCACTTTTCCAAAGGGTCGTCTCCTTGGTATAATCTTATTGTCTCTTCATGATGTCTAAAACAAAAAAAAATTATCATAATTTTTTAAATAGATTAATCTACATTTTTTTCAATTAATTTTTTTATCTTATAAATAAAATTGCTAGTTCAAAAAACTTTGTTAAGTTAATTTACTTTTTTAAGTAAAATTACATTTTTAAGTTAAATGTGTCACTTTTTCAAGTAAATTTACTTGTTAAACATAATTTATTAACTTTTTAAAGCAAAATTAAACATTTTTAAATTATATCTTCTTACTTTACCAAAAAACTTATCTGCTCTAAAAATATGTACATTTTTTAATTCCCATGTTTACATTTAATGTTTTTTTATAAAAACTTTTGGACTCACTGTTTCTCCTGCAATAAAAGTCTCTGAGCCTCCTCGTCCTCATCTGCTTGCAGTGCAGTTCCCAGCTGAGCGGCATT
>JABFPM010001767.1:0-18803 GCA_022817325.1 Idris sp. 1 HC-2018
ACCTCTCGCCCATTTTTTTGCCCATTTACATCCTCTTGCATCCAATGCGAAATATGCTTTGGGTATTAGTTGTGCATACAATATTGACCATGTTTCTTGCGATTGGGATCTTCCTTTGTCGTTGTTCGATTTTACACACGCTGTAAATCGGTTTTAGGTGCAGTTTTTTTTGCAAAAAATTGTTTAAATAGCTTTCTACTGTATGCAAATAATTTACAGAATTGTTATAGATTAAAATGAGATATTTTTGCGATAATAAAAAAGTAGAGAATTAGTTTGATAAAATTATTATTTACCGCTTGTAGAGACCAGCATTTGTAATTCACTGTTTATAACTGGAATATTTCGCGAGTTTATGATGACATATTTTGGTTTGTGAGCAGTAAAAAGTTTGATTTACAGCTTCGCAACTAGATTCTCGTTTAAATTTGGAATTTTAGAAGCGTATTTTTCTCGGTGCAGATTTCTTGTCAAGATGTTAAATTTCATGTTAAAAGTTTTTTTTTTCTACAAAAGTATTAAATTACTTTTCTTTTAATAATTATAATCTTCATTTATTTGTTTTTTATTAATCAGGTATTACTTCAATTGCTTGCAATTGAAAACTCTGTTTTTTAAAGTCCATAATAATGAGAATTAAAAATATCTTACTTAATATCTTCAAAAATACTTGACTTAACATTGAATATTTATTAAATTAATACTTTGTACAAACTTTAAATTTTACCAAAACTAAACTTTATTAATCAACGAAATTCAAGTCGAGTAACTTTTAATACTTGCTGCAAAGTTTATATATATATAAATGAGATTTACAATTTGGGTTGTTCAGTAGCCTGAATAAATAAAGTTAATTCACAAATAATATAAGTTGACTGACAAGTTCTCAATTTTGTTTAACCTCAGAAGTAGATAAGAAGTGCAACGCAGAATTGATTTACAGTTTGTCATCATTGTATACTAGCTAATGACTAAGTTTGCTGAATTTACAAGCCAAGTGTATAATAGTTAATTCGTGCTCGCGGCAGGACGTAATGTGGAAATTTCAGCACGATGCTGCGAGATAATCATTACAAGTAAACGCGACGTTTAATCTCCTCTGTAATGTATAAACGAAAGACTGTGCTACTTCGATGTAGCATTAAGTCACACAAAAAAGTAGTTAGTAAATTAATCTGTCTCTAATTTATCTTTTCCGCGAGAAAAGTCTATCGCTATTTATAAAACTCTCACTTTATACACAAGTAATATGCAAATTATAACAGCAATATAAATGTCATTTTTATTGGGATAACATTTAAATTAATGTTAACAACTGAAACCTAATTGTTTTTTGGACTAAATTGTGTCATAAGAAAGACTTATTAACATTGTATAAATGCAATTTGTGTTAAATTAAATCAGAGATATTTAACAGCTCTTTTTATTTTGTCATCGAGAGGTCGTTGTGAGAGATCGCTTTTTCAAACCCATCTAGTGAACGAGCCACTTGTGATCAAGGAGCTCGTTCCGGGGGAATATATCGTGTGAACGCGTGCACGTAAAACAAGACAGCCACAAAGAGATTTGTATTATTGTCGATAACGAGAGAGGTAACGCGTCGAGTGTTAACGAGCAGGAAAATAAAAAATAATAATAAGTATAAAAAGGGGCACAATGCGAGGAAGCATTATTATATTATAAAAGGCGCGAGAACAGGACCGCTAAGAAATTGATCGCTATCAAAGTGCATCTTGACTCGTGCAAATTAGCATCGACGTTTAAATATTTTATACTTGATTGTAATTGTTATTAAAACTAAAATTTTATATTTCATTTTTATGATTTAAATCAGAGATAATTTCTTTTAACTTCAAATGTGTGTTGTTTTTTTTAAATTTTGTTCATTACAGTGTACGAATTGACTATTACCCTTTTGGAGGATTTAATTGCTAATGTTATTTGTAAAATATGATGAAACATTTTACAATTCAGTTGCGACCAATCGGTGTTGAGTCTGTCATAAATACGATAATAAATTTGCGAAAATACCTCCCGTTTTATTCTACGCAGTTTTATATTACAGTCAAATTTATGCTCCGTCTCAAACATTGTACCATGATAGTCTTATTAAAATAGTTGATGAGTGTAATATACGAGTGTAATAAATTTCTGCTGATAATAATATGATAATGAAGAGGTCGAGAACGCTTGCCCATATTAATATCAAATTAATCATATGCGCAAATTAAGTTTCAACACACTTTCTTTCTGCTGGAACAATTTATAGGTAAACTATATGTATATATATAATTGTTTTGTTGAACAATTTCTTACCGGTTAGTTCGTCGGCATCGACGTCTCTTGTGACTAATACGGCGATAGTGTGAGCCGCCGGAAGTCCCCATGCAGCCACGGCTCCTACGGTTGAAAATCCTTGCTGGAGGCCAAAACCTTCCTCCTTGCAAGACCGTGTCCACCTACGAGTAACTATACACCACCAAGCGCAAATCACCACCCACCTAAAACCAAAAAGTTAAATTTTGCATCAATACCATTTCTTTTTTTCTCAAATATAAAATTAATTGTAAGATACATTTGTATAAGTGTTCTAGTTACGAAATTCGTTTTATTTGTAAAAGTATATGTATTTGTTGAGAAGACTTTTTTTGTCTCGTAAATAAAATTTGTAAAGCTGCAGAGAGTAAAAGAGAAGACAAATCGCGGCGAAAAAGTGAGACAGCGCGATGATCATCATCCTTATGTTTGAAAAGTTTGTTCGACGCCCCGGGTCTCGAAGCATGAACACAGAGAAAGTTCGTTTTAAGTTCAATCAATCACGCAAAGTCCAGACGAACGGCACAAACGAGGCGCGCAATCGCTTCTCCGCCTCCTCTTCCTCTTGCCTTTGGCTTCGCCTTTCAACTTGACTCCGGATAGTCGATATATATTGCGAATATTCCGGGAATAATAAATGTGAGTTATGATAATTATAATTATTGCCGCAAAACACATATCATTTGTGCCGCGGTTACAGAGCAAATTAAACTAATTATGTGAGATGATTTCTTTTGAACTTGTTGTATTAATTGAACAAATGTCTGATTGTATTTTATAAATGTTTTATGTATTGAAGCCAGGGCTTAGTGATTATTTTGAGATAATTTGTATTTGTATTTTGTGTGAAACCAAAAATGATGACTTGTGATTCACAAATATATCTTAATATTTATGATGCAAAAAAATCAAATGCAAGGA
This sequence comes from Idris sp. 1 HC-2018, assembly GCA_022817325.1. NCBI lineage: Eukaryota > Metazoa > Arthropoda > Insecta > Hymenoptera > Scelionidae > Idris > Idris sp. 1 HC-2018. Next base: position 3,238 of record JABFPM010001767.1, read on the forward strand.
TTTATATGATCGTTATAAAAATTTATTACAGTGATTTTCATATTGTCAATCTATTTATATGGTGATTCGCTTTAATTTATGATAAAGATTAAACTTCAACGATAAAGACATAATTTTTATGAAATTTGTTTTATGCAAAATTATTTTAATCATTAATTTTAAACATCGTATTACATATTTGTAAGAATTCAAAAGTACCTCATTAAAATTCTCCAGTCACTCAAGTCACACATTTTTACAAGAAATTATAAGAACAAAAAAAATGTTTCGACTACTGCGAAATATTTGCTCATTTTTCTCTGCATCTTTTTTCTTAAATTCGTAAACACAATGTCAAACCTTTTTATAAAACAAAACTCATATTTCTTCTGATTTGGTGTACGTTTGGCAATTATTTTGCAGCGCGATTTGTTGTATTGCAAGAGAGAAATAAACAAAGCGCGTTCATGAACGAACGCCTTTGTTCGGATTCATTTTCAAGCGACTTGTTCCCCCGTTTGGATTTGCTGAACGCGCGGCCCTGAACGCGCTCTCGAGTACTTAAAATTGTGAATCCAACTGCACACGGCCCCGAAGTGCAAGCGAGAGAGCGGGTGTGCGGGAAACGCGAGTGCGACGAGGCACAAAACAAGTGGCTTGGGAAGAAGTTGCCGGCGCGTGAGCACTTTCGAGACCAGCGCGATCCCCCGAGCCGTCCTTTACGACCGGTTTGCCGGCTTCGGATTTCGTCGAACGCTCATTGAATCGTTGAATGATTTTCACGCAGAAGGAGCACGACTTACGGTAAACAACACTGCGAGGTCCGCTCTTTTGCACGCTCAATTTTTTTGCTCAAAATATTGTCCCGAACAAATTTGTATATTCAATTACACGCGAAAAGTATAATCGACAAGTTTATTATTCTAATATGAAATAGAAAGGAAACTCGTTTTTTTCTACAATTTTTTTGGGTAAATTTAACAAAATTCTACAAAACTAGAGTCTTGCATGAAAAAAATGAATAAATTTAGTTTGTATATTCTAGAAAAATTTTAATTATTTTTGTCTATAAATTATACTATAATTTAAAAAATATTCGAGTTAGAAAAGATCCCAAAGTACAATTAAAAGCTCAAATTTTGTTTGCGAATTCTCCCCTGTATACATATATATATATACACATCATCTAACTCAATTCATCTAAATTAAATTCTGACACCTTTAAAATAGGACCCTCGTCCAGTTTTGGACTCCTTAAAACGCGTGAAACGCACAAAAACGGTCGCTTCCTTCCTGAATGCCACTCGCAATTGAGTGCCGGCAAAAAAGGGGGAAGCTCCGTCTCCGGCGCATGACAGAAATCATTTTCTTCGTCTGTTGCGGCGGAAACGCAAAAACTCCGTCAACGAATGATCGGACGTTCCGCAATCCGTGTATTGTGATGAATGGATTGTGCTCAGGCGAGTGTACACACATACATAAAAGTTGAGTCAAAAGAAACGGCCGAAGAAAGGCAGCAAGAATGAGAAAGAAAGAAAACCGGCCGTGGGTTGAAACCAGTCCAAGCAACCGGGGAAGAAGAAGCACATCTCCCGCCACCAAAACCACTCGTTCAAGGCCAATCTCGTTCGCGTCTCGTTGTCGAGGCGCGCCGATAAAAAGACGATACTAACGAGGAGGCGTTAACACCTCGTGGAATGCTCGACCAAAATACATGTACAACCGAGAGAGCCGATGCTTTAAACTTTTTTGCCATTCCATTTTTTGACTACATGCAGTTTTTGAACAAATAAAAAAGAACTGCAACCATAGTGTAAATGGAAAATGTTAACTTCGTTGGCTCTTGAAATAATTTTTGTGTTTACGAAAGTAAATTCAGATTAAAATTATTTTAGTTTGATTTATAACATTTAAAAAAATCGATTCTTTTTTTATTGTATATTTGTATGAACAAAATTGTAACGTTGAGATTGATATAAAAGATTATTTCGCTCAAGTGAGCATGCAAGAACGAAATACCATTCATTTACAGGGACGAGAATTCCAGTAACGCAAAACATGAATCAAAAAAAGGTGAATTAAAAAACACATTCATACAGTCCTGTACACAATTACTTTAAGTCACTGTTTCTTGCTTCGATCATCCAGTGTTTTAATACAATAATTGTCAGCATTAAGAGTTTTTCAGTTTAAAATTAATTTATATGACGCTTTATTTGTGACTGAGCAAATTGGTGTCAATTAATTTTAATCAGTGCAGTTTAGCATAAATTTAAAAACTGCTTTTATTAAATTATAAATTAAAATTTGCTGAATCACAATAAATTGTCTAACTGCTTTCTTATTTTGTAGTTTGTAAATTTGTGTACACAAGTTTTACCTGTATTTCAAATAGAAACAAATGTTTGCTTGTTTTGGCGAATCGAATAACGGATTTTATGACGCGAGTTTCAGTATGTGTATAAGCATACATATATTTTTATATGCATCGGTCGTATATGCTGGGTTCGGTGAAAGGCCAAAGTCATAACTTGAAAGCAATCTTATGTCGAGAAATAAATTCTTTATATCAGAAACCGAAATTTCTGAGTAAAAAATTTTAAGTTCAACAAGAATTTTCATTATTAAAAAACTTTTGTGTATTTCTTTGTAAACTGAAAGAAAAAACAAAATATCTTCTCATTACTGTAGACTAAGAAGTTAATTTCAATTGCATTAGCATGGCTCCTTAACATGTCAAACAAAATTACAAATGAGTTTGAAATTGCGATTACGTAAGGACTTGGTGCAGTTTATCGTATTAAAGACAGGGTCTAGATTGTAATGCAAAATAAGAGGGGGCTGCCTTCAAACAATCTTTTCACTTAAAAGTCTTACTCTTTTTCTCGTTCGGATAACCCTCATAATGCCGAACTCACCTTATATTTATGCGTAAGCTTACATGGCAAACCATAATTACTCGCGTCAGAAAAAGACGTATACACATATAACAATCTTACAATTTTATTTTTTTCATTTTATTCCAAAAACTTAATGAAAATAAACGTTTTTATGTATTTATGTATTTTAATTCTAAAAAGATCGTATCGGTTTGTGAAATTATTTTGTTTGATGAAAAAAAAGATGTATTTTTCTTTCAAACAAAAGCTCTATCGAAATTGCATGCATTTATTTACTTTGTGTTATAGCGACAATTGTTGCCTTGTTAGGATAACGATTTTCCGATAGAAAAGCAACGGGTAATTTTAGATAAACGTTTATTGTTTCTCGGGAGAGAACAACGCCGTGAATTTGCGTTGTCTCTTTTGCTTAGGTCTCCGGCATTCCTCGGGGTGTAAGCGAAACGAGCCTTTCGCGTTTGCTCAGTTCTCCACGCAGATGTGCATAAGAAACGCGAGAGACTACACGAAGCCAAGTATTTGCATATTTCTGCTGTTTGCATTGCACAGGCACACAGTATAAACCTAGAAAAACCGGTAGTTCTGTTTTTCAAGCTTCTTCTGGTGTTGTTGCGAGATACAAAGTTATTTTCAAATAGCTAATTTCAAACGTTCTATAAACTGTACTAAATTAATTACACTGCGTCGGAGAATAATTCGAAAATTCGATGAGGACAATAAAATTATTTCTTTAATAAATTTACTTTTTATTTGCTTTTTTTATAATGTGAAACTAATTTTAATAAAGAAAAATGCTTTTATTAGGTAGAAAGGTTTATATTTTTTAAAAAATGTCTTATTACTTGAAAATGTTGATAACCAAATTTTATTACATGATTTTTTTTTAATTATTCATCAATTTTTTTTCGCCAATCATTCTTGTCATATATAATTTGAGCGCTATTTAAAAAGTCCAGCGTTTATTTATTATGAAGACCCATCAAAGGAATTTTACGTAATAATGCACCATCATAAAGATTGTATGTATGAAAATTTTAACGAGAATGAACGTGGAATCCGACATTATTATCGAAAGATAATTGATAATTGCCTGCCAAAATCATCGGGTGTGTATATATATCACGTTTGTACATATTGCTTTCAAAACGAGATTTTGTCGAATGAACGAAAAATTGTTTCAACGCATGTGCATATCAAGCGTGTTCATGTGTGTGATTTTATGCATGTTCATTAATGGCGACTTTCGCAGCGGATGCTTCATTGCATCCAAGACCAGGAAATCTTCCTTCATTATCAATTATCGGGTCTCCTCCTCCGGGCTCGTCAGTCTGATAATTATATGTCAGATGTTGCTTGTTTGTTTTGCCAATATCATATTTAATAATAAAAAAAGGGAGTCTTGATTCATTTGGAAATTTAGATTAAGAAAAAAATAATGGCACACTGAGAAATGAGTTTTTGAATTCACAATGTAAAATTGATTTTTTGTTAATTATATGTTTGCTCAAAGAACTCACTAGAAGTAACTACTTTTTATATGCAGATTGCAAACACTTAAATTTTATAATTAAAATAAGTTTATTATATTAAAAAATATAATGATATTATTTTTATTGATTTTTTTTTCTTCATCAAAAGTTAATTTGATCTACGATATTTCATTGTAACTATAATATTGGAAAGAATTTCCATTAAACTGACGAAAGAATTTAATAAGAATGTTCAATTAAAATTTCATTCAAGTGTTCTTCTTATATTATATTATATGTTTGCTGAACTACAAATAATTTTGATTGTCATTTCATTAGAAGTGTACTGTCTATCGGGAAAATAAATGATCACAATTTGTATGTCGAGTGTATTAAAGTACAACAAATCGTAATAGTTTTATAATGAGCTAATCACTGTTCAAAGGGAGACACGCGTGGTCTGTTCGCGAGACATATGTCACGCGCGGCCAAGAAAGTTGCCTTCAAAGAGGAAACGTCTCAGACACACGTGTTATCATCCGGCCTACTGAGACTGCTCGAATCCGTGAACGCGTCGCTTACAATTATTTGTGTTGTCACACGACACGCACGTGCGTTCAATTTGGATCTGTCGGCAAATAACCTTGTACATTATATCAATTTTTAGCATAATTTTTTGTGTCTGCAATAATTTATGGTGAATCAAGTTTTATAAAAAAAGAATAGTTAAAATCTTAGAAAGCAGTATAAGGGCAGATCTTACAAACTTTTAATTTTTCTATTACAAATTTTTATTTTTAAATGCTGATTTTACGCTATTTTATGAATTGATTTTATTTAATTATTTATTTTCTATCAGATTCAATTAATGTTTTTTAGTTGAATATTGAAATTTTAACAATTTTTCAAACAATAACAAAAACGTTCAATCCGTTTAAATCATTAAAAGTTGATATTTTAAATTGATTTTTATCATCGATTAATTATTTTCTGTAAATAAATTAAATAGTAGTTATTTTTACTAGCGTCTGGCACAATCGAAATACTTTAAAAGATGTGCTAATAACAAATCAAAAATTGCTCTAATTCATAAAAGCGAGCTTTAAAGAATAAACTTTCATAATACATTACCTTTTTATGAGATATATTTTTCAGATTAATTTTATTGTTTTATTGATTTTTTTTTACTCATATTAAAATTATGGTTCTCTACATTTTTACTCCAAATATTTTTAACAAAACCCAGCAACACATGTATTTTTTAAAATATTTTTTTTAAGAGTGCTTTTATAGTTTTAAATTCTTTACAAATTAAAACTAGACAGTTTATTTGATAAGCCTGATTAATTTTGATCATAAAGTTTCATTTGAATGTATTAGTTTTTAGTGAATGAAAACTTGAAAACTCAGTAACGTCTGTTAAACAGAAATGTTTGCTCTTTTTACAAATAATTTCATTTAAATTTTTGTTTTTGAGTGAAAAAAATCTATGCACCTAATAAGTTGTATTTAATGTACGTAATAAAAATTGTTTAGTTAAATTGAGTTAAATGAGTTTTTATTTGAATGTATAAGCAAAGTTGTTTATCATATCGTATTCGATAATCTAAAATTCCGGAAAAATGGTTGCTCCATTTAATTAAAATTATCATTTGATATCAGTTGAATTATAATTTATAGCTCTGAAATTGAATTTAATTTAGATAATTAATAAAAATTAACTAATTTTATCATGTTTAAATTGACATAAAAAACCATTAAAAATGTGGTTGAATTCAATTTCACGATAATATAGATTTAATAATTGACAATCAAATGTTGACATCTTTTAAGTTTTAATCAAAGCCCAATTATCTAGCAATAAAAAGCTTATCATTAGTCCATATAAAAATCATTTCAGAATGGACTTTACAAATTTTCGTTTTCTCTTAGCAATTAAAAGAATACAATGAAAAGATATATCCGCGAATAAAGTAGCAGATGCTAGAGTGCTGTGAAACGAGCCATTGAGCTGTGATATATTTAGGACTCATAATATATTTTTATAGTTTCCTTGCTAATGCCCGTTTATTATCCCTCGTCGTAGGTTACAGAGCCGGTTTCAAGAGTCGTTAAATAATCGCAAGCACCAGAATGGTCGAGCACAGATTATTGTTTTTGCTTTTTGCTCTTGTCGCGTTCTATGACAGTATGCTTATATGCATATATAAATAACGCGAAAAGTACCATACAGCAGGTATTCTGATGACGGGTAATTATGCGATTTGCCATCGTTGAAAATTCAACTCTTTTTTTCAGTCTCAAACTTAACATTCAGAGTTATCAATAACTTTTATTACCAAAACAGGGCAGTAGCTCATGTTGATAAAAATAGAAATGATCATGAAATAGCAATCAATATTTATAAAGTTTACAAATAAGTAACCTGTCGATTTGTGTACGCCATTAAAAGAACTTGATTCAAGCATTAGAATAAAGAGATACACATTTTTGTATTACATCAAAAAATGTTGATGTTTATTTTGAATTCAACAAAATTAATCTATAATTCAACAGTGGTTAATGTCTACCTGAGATTGTAATTTAATTACAGCCATTTGAATCCAGCCACAATAGGATCTAATACCACATCTTGAACAGGACACGCAATATCATTCACCTTTCTCATCGATTTCCAAGGCAAACTCATAATTTCGTCGGAATACAATCTTTTGGAAAACAAACTCAATTCGTTTGAGCTGGTAAAAAAAACCTCCACAACCTCTACCCTCAATCTCATTCTCCTCATCTCTCCTCGGAAATAATATAACTGGCAGGATTCGCGTGTTGAGATTTCGCGCGCATCTTTCATCGGGCTCAGGTATATTATGGGCTCGCTATGTTGAACGACTTTGAAGTATATATACAAAATGAAGGAAACGAGGAAAAGATAACCAGCCACGAATCCTCTAAGAGGCAACTAACCCCGGAGCAGCCTTGCTCGGCCATTCTCTCTGCTATATACATCCTTCTTCTTCTTCAGCTCTTTCGCTGCGGGGTATATAATCAACGAGATGAGATGAGAGAGGGGCACCTAGCCACTTTCTGTTTGTTTTGTTAGTTAGTGAGTCGTTACTTTGTTCCACGTTCATCTTCTCTCGTTCCTCTGTCCCTTCTTGACGACCACCCAGCCGACGCGTTCTCTCTTCTTGAACGTCGTCTCCACGCTAATCGTTCTGATTATACGTGCACGAGACGAGATTAAATAGTCTGTTCGTGTTAGCAGGACGCTAACCCGGCTAACTAATGCAAACCAACAAAGCCTCGGCTGATCGCAGTTTGTTTTTACAGACGGTTTTCCGTTTGCTTTCATTTTGGAAGCGGATTATATGTCTGCCACAATGTTTATCGTTAATGCTATTGTCAATGTTCGTAACTAAACCGGTTTAGAATCCGGGTGTGAGATGTTTTGTTGATAAAAAGTTTAAACACCAAACAAAATGTCAGAGCAGTTTCAAAAATGAACCACTGCAAAAATAAGCTCATGTTTCTAATGTGCAAAAATGTCTTCCATCTGACAAGTTGATTATAGGTCCAAAATAAAAATTCAACGTCTAATTAAATCAAGCACCTCGAAGAAAACTTGATATTCTAGGTATCTAGACTGAAATCAAAATGAGGTCAGCTTCTATTGTTGAAAAGTTACATACATGTTAAAAAAATATTTCAACTTTGTAATGTGAGATGAAAGATACTCATAATACGTGAAGGCTATCTCTGAAGACAGGATGAAAAATTTCGTGCGGACATAAATTTGTGGGGTATTGAAAAGCACGTGCGCAGACAGGCTATATATATATATATATATATACACCTATATTGGTTCTGAGGATACCTCGCGTCTATCGGAATTATCGCAGTCACGAGAGCTACATTTGCTGTCCCACTTCATCGTCCACAGGGCGACGAAGAACAAACGAGAAAGATATGATGGATCAGCTCTTTCTGGTCCTGCTTCGTAATGCCTCTTTTCTTGTTTTTTTTCTTTGCTTCTTGGTTATCTCTCTTTTCTTTAGTTGTGCGTTCAAGCCAGTACGCCGAGAAACTCGAACGAGATTTACGTTCGCGAAGGAGGCGGAGGCTTGGCAGAAAAAACGCAGAAACTGTCTGACTTAATACTCAACGCCTCCTACTCTGCAGAGGAAGGGTCACGGGCCTGGCTTTTGCACACACAACTTATTACGCGAAATCCTGAATAAAAGGCTTCCTCGGAACTTTGTAAAAAGAAATCGAACGGAATGAATTTAAGAAGACGAAAAAAAAGTAATTACAAATGATTCCCGCTGTTGGTTCGTTCAATATTTATGGGGATCCAGGATGAATTATACGTGGATTTGAGAATAAAAACAGGTTTTAATTGCTTATTGAAATTATGAGTGTTTCCACGAAAATCGACTGGGTTTTGCGGCAAAAAAACGGATGATGGGCTTAAACGACGAGTTGTTCGCATCAATTTGTAGCGTGTGGTTGGAGCTGCGCTTCGTTCAAGTGTCATGTATTAAAAAGGACCGATCAAGTGTCACGTTGCGGTTGAAAATAGTTGTAATGATATTCGTTTGACCAGGCAAAGGAGTGTATCTTCTTTGACTTTCTTTTATTTCCTTTTTTAAGAGACGAACGAGTATTGCAGCTGGTAACGAGTTGAATTATGCATACAAGTTGTCAGTAAACAATATAGAATGGGACGAACAAAAAGCCGTGTTCTCTCTTCAATATAAGGAGCGTAAAGTGGTTTTTGTCGATGAAAGCTGACATAAGTTAGCTGAACGCAGTTCTGTTTGAATTATAAATTACATAAATTTAATACATGAGGTGATTACGTAATTGGAAAAATCTTGATGAGATCAATTGTTCATTAAGTAATTACTCTGATGATAATGAGAAAAAAGTATTTCATGTTTTGCTTTATTCTTGTTAAGTGTACCTTATTTGGTGAATTTGATTTTTAATGTTTACATTTCATACAAGTTTTTTCTTATGAAATCTGATTCAGATATGAAAATGATATCATTTAATTGATGATGTTAAAAAATAAGTTACTATTTGAGCAGGATGTCTTGATAAACTTATTACGGTATTATACTCTCTAAATATTTTTCAGTGAGTATTATCACTGAAATTGTCAGCTAGTGCAGTAGACTCTGATACATTAGTGAATTGAGCAGATGCTTTCAGTGATCCCTGAAGTTGCGCATGCCCAAAAGCAATTTTAAAGACTTAGAAAAATATCAGTTTCAATTGGAACTTAGAACAATTTCAGATTCAGTTGGAACTTAGAAACATTTGATGACATAACTTGCGCATGCTGTACAAAAATACACATCTTAAATATGTGTTGATAAAAATACGTTTGCATGAAAAAGTTGTTTACATATTTCAAAATGTGATATTGACCTAAACTGCCGCCGAAAGTTCGAGTAATAGTTAATTGACCTACGACACATGAATTTGCATGCTCGCGATTAGTTATGAATTTTCCCGTGAGCCAAGTAAATGTGAGTTGGCCGTCAACCGTAAGAATAACTGGTGATCCATAAAACCCGCTTAATGGTTTTATCATTGAAAAATCTTATATTGTGTTTTAATTTAATATTGCATATGACCTGAATATGGCCGACCTTACAATAATTAATAAACAATAAAAACAAAAAAATTAAGATAATTTGTTGACTTAATTAATTGATTCGTAAAGCAAACATCAATCTATTAATTCTTATTTAGTAGTTTATGTTTTATTTAAGATGATTTCCTCTTGAAACTCTTGAAAAAGAAATATGAAACTTAGCTGTCGGGCGAAGGGAATGGACTTCAGTTGTTGGTATTTATGCTACAAATATTGGAGCAAATATGTTTATTATAAAATACGAGTTTTAAGAAACAATTAAGTGTATCCATGTGTTAGAATGGATCTTTATTTGTGTCACAGTAAAGTATGACACCATATTCAGTTTAATCCGAATAATCGAACAATAAAGACACACCTTCACTAGGTATCGCTTTTATATATTACTATTTCCGTGGCTTTTGTTCAAATTATATTACGTTTTAAATGTATCGTACCTTGTACCGTTGGCTAAGTTTTATGAATTTGTGCAACATTATATTTATGAAATAAAAACCATCATAATATTAGAACAGTTTAAATAAATGCAATTCTGATACGTAAGTTCGATAAATTTATAAGAAAAAATTAAATACAAGTTGAATAAGTATATTTTAGTTTTAAACAATAATGATTTTTTATTTATAAGTGTCTATTCATGTACAAAAGTTCGATAATGTAAATATTTTATCTATCTAACGTATATAAAAATTCATATTTACATTAGCGACTTTGTGAACGAATAGGCATTTCCATTTTATTTATTTTTCCTTTTTTTCCAATAAAAAATTCAAATAGTTAAATTTCCCGACATTAGGTCACGTGACTGAATAGCAGAAGTCATAAAATCTATCACTGATAGTTTCAGTGAATTTTAATTTCGCTGAATAAATCAGTTGATACTCGCTGAATTTCCGTAGACGTATCTAGACTGATAGTTTCAGTGACTATTCACTGAAAAATATTTAGAGTAACTTCATATGTGCTAAGTGCTATTTCTATTAAGAATTATTGATCTTGATAAGTTAAGTAAATTTATTCAATATTTTAAATTGGATAAAACGTAAAGAATTACATTGTACTAGTGTATTATGCATTTTTATTGGTGATAGTACAAGTTAATAAATATACAAATTAACTTGAATAAATGATCACAAGTAATCCTTTTTTTATTTTATAATTAGATGAGCTTGATTTAATGAAAATTGTTTGATTTAATGGTCAAAGTTATATTATTTTGTTTTGAAGCATGAAAAAGTTGATTTTTTGCAAAAAAAAGTTACCTAACTTTACAACTAACTTTACTGCCTTTTTTACTTTCCCACAAAATATAAATGTCAAAGCCAGCACAAAACACTGGCAGTTCCATGTATACATTATATATATACCAGCAGAATATAAATTGTTCAACTTGCATTCCGCTCGTCACTCTTCCCGACTTGTCAAAATAATAATAAAACAATCAAACTATCTTCGTTCAACAGCTGTTACTTTATACCGCAAGTTGAAATTCAAATTACAGATCAAAACTCTGTATATATACCCATAAGAAGTATACTCAGCCAAAAAATAATAATATATGAGCGTTTTCATTACTTTCCGACAACTTTTTTTAGGTGGGTTTTCACCCAAGCCTGAAAATTAAGACAAACTAAGCTTATTAAGGGTAGCTTGCTCCTAAAATTTGAAGCGATTCCGTCCAGTTAGAAAAAAGTTATGAATATTTGAAGTTATCAATATTTATCTTTTTTTAAAGCATCAATATAGGCAATTCTACTCAAAAAAATAAATATGAACAAGTAAAAATGTTTTGTGATACAACAAATATATTGGATATCATTTATGAATAAAACCCTTGTAAAAAAAAACAAACAAACAAAAAATGAAACCACCAATTTACATATAAATTAATGTATGTAATTTTTACTTGTTCGTTAGGATTGCCTATATTGATACTTTAAAAAAAGATAAATATTAATAATTTCAAATATCCATAACTTTTTTCTAACTGAACAGAATCGCTTGAAATTTTAGGAGCAAGCTGCCCTTAATAAGCTTAATTTGTCCTGAAATTTTCAAGCTTGGGCAAAAACCCACCTAAAAAATGTTGTCGAAAAGTAATGGAAACGCTCATATATATCAATCCGTTAAATTGCTTGAAGCAACAAAAACAACTGAACTCAGGTACTCAAACTGAGTCAAAAATAATTTTGACTTTTCCATTTCGGATTGCGTCTATTATTCGTTCATGTTTGTCTAGTAAACAACTGTGGAATTCAGAAAAACATCACGTATTTCAGTATGTTGTTTTTCCCCATCCCTTAGATCGGCAAAAGCCATTTTTGCTATTCAACTGCTCGGGCCCGGTATTATCTTGGTGTTTTCGAGTGGCCAAGTGTTCCTTCTCTTTCTCGAGCGCAGTGCGGCTCTGCGCTGCGGCAAAACTGTACGACCATAATTTACATCGAAAGAGTCGATAAACATCGCGCCCTACGGACACGAAGGCCACGGTCGACGGACCCCGCCGCATAGCAGCATCCCATGTATTGTCCTGCCTTTGCCATCTTGTCCTTTTCGCCACTTTCATATCCCAGTATCGCCTCTTTTCTCGTTGCCAGTCCCTTTTTGTCCCCGCGTGCGTTCTATTTCGCTTTAATGAGCTACTTAAACGGTGCTGAGAAATACACATTCATCCAGTTTTTCTTTTATTTTTCGACCATTTTTTGTTTTTTTTTTAATTTTGTTTTATTCTGCTCCTGTAACCGCGGTAGTCTTTTGCCCATACAATAAACCCTTTTTTGTATAAATCGCTTTATCTCAAGAAACAAACTTGTAATTATCTTAAATTTGGTGATAAACGAATGTTTAATGAGCTTCATTAATTAGATGGCTTGATTTTTATAAAAAGTAGTTCTATATAACAAACAAATAATTAGACAGGGATTGTTTTTTATTTTAAAAAATATAGGTTTTTTTTAAATGTAAAAGTATTTTTAGGAGAAATTCAACTAAATGAAAAGTGGCACCTGCTAAAAGTACACCTGTCGACATTATTTTCACATGATGACACGACAACTGCAAAATCAAGGGGTCGCGCGAGATATTTTCACCGTTCTAAGTCGCGTTCAATTTGCATTGAAATGTAGATTGCCGGCTGTACTTTGGTTTTGCAGCGAGCCAGATTTGCGCATAAAATTGAAGTAATCACTTTGTGATACATGCTTTTTTCACACCTCTCTTCTCATTCTTCATCTCAACCCTTTCTCTTTCCACTTCTCTTCCGCATTTCTCTCTCTTTTTCTTAACTTGAACCGTGATGGAATGCCATTGACTCCATGGATATATATCTGGCAACAAGGTTTCTGCTCATCTACACGTATTTGTCATACACCGGGTGACTTGTAATGTTGTAACACTTGTGATTTTATTTATAACTTATAAATTCAAATCTAACATAAACTGGAATTTTTAGACCAAAGTTTTTACCGTTATATTATTTTTAATTTATACTTGGTAACTTTAAAGGTTTACTGAAAATGTGTTATTAAAAAATTTAGATTTTATTTCAATTATTTTTCATGTACAATTAAATATTATTTTTGTACATTGAGTAAAATGAAAAAGGGTTAATATGATTGCCAGGACTGTTATTATCAAATTAATTAATACAACTGAATTAATAAAAGTGAACGTCACAACACCTGTATAATTATATCCAAGAGTTAAAATGAAATGAAGTCAAGTCTTTAAAGGCAAAATGAATATAATTCAAAAACTGCCGTGAGCATTATAGAGCATTACAATAAAAACTCGATATCAGACCTCTACATTTAAAATTATGCAAACGCTTTACGACTATGTGATGACACATGTTAATTATGGAAATCAATTCAATCAGTTTAATTACTGTTTACAATTAAAACTTCAAACTTCAATTACTGATAAAATAATTAAAATACCAAAAAAAATTTGCCAATTTATTTTCTGTGCACTACTTTACATTTCCAAAAACCATTTATCAATCAATTTTTCCAAGTATAAATATTTTAAAACTTATAGCTTTATTGAAAATTTAAAGAAAGTAGAGGAAAAGGAAGAAGAAAAAAAATTCTCAAGTAAGAGATTGTTCGCAATTTTATTGACCTCGATATTTCTTATGCTGTTTCCCGCAGCCGAAATGTCGCTGGTATAAAAGGCTCGTATTTCAGTCAATGCAGGACCGTACTCTGTTCGATTAATTGATTCCCAAATAAAAGTCGGCGGTGCTTTTTGAGTTAGCACGCTTGACGATTGAAACAAAAAAATTAAAAAAAAAGAACAAGCAAGCTTTGAACCCAAAAGGGGATACACACAACGGATAAAACAAATCGTGCACACGGAAAAGTATGACCGGATTCTATAAAGCACCTTCGTTAGCCGTGCACTGTATTTGTAAATCGAATGTCACGCTTGTTACAGTACGCGCGTGCAATCATAGTGAAATACATTAGCCGGCCCCTCATAAATCCGCGACTTATTCGTAAATTGCCGTTTCGATGCGCGCACCGTGAGAATCGTCATCCTGTGTAGGTATACACATCGAAGCCCAAAGAAATATTCTACCTGCGCGAAAAGCAAATTCACGATTGTCTTTGGAGATAATGCACTGGTTTCTTTGTTAGCTCTCGGAGATGAATTACAGGATAAAGCGTAAAAATTTGTTTTTATTGGTTAATTGGCACTTTTTCGAATGAGGTATTTGCTTTATGGCTCAAAGTTGTTGCCAGATAAAGAAGCATCGTAAATCCAAGGATGGTGTGATTAACAGAATAGAATTTTGCACGCCAAGTATAGAGATATAGGTGGGATGTATTTTAAAATGTGTTTTATGTGATTGCAACTGCAAATTTAATCAATAATTGTATCGTGCTGGTGACTAATAAATTGCCCGTCAATTTTGATAACTTCATATGGGGTAGATTCTTTACAGCAACAAATAATGTACCAATTTTTGATGAGTATTATTCTAAGGAAAAAAATTAAAACAAACATTTACGAAGTAAAATAATTTGTCGAAATTTAAAATTGATTTGCAATTAAATTTAATTTGCATGAAAAAGAAAATTTATATACATTGTTTGCAAGCCACAGGAAGCTGATGTTAATTTTTAATAAAGACAAATTCACCGGTCACGGCCTGACTGGCTCATAAATAACCGCTGAAATGGCCAAAACTCGATTACGAGACAAGGATGAGAAAATATAAATCTTGACGGAATAATTAAGTAGTGAATTTTGGGATTCGCTGAGTCTAAGAATAATTAATTTCGTTTTGTGAAGAAATATAATAATAATAATAAATGATGCATCGTCATCTACATTCCTTTGAGAAATGATTATTCATATAGGTGCATCGTTTGTTTCGGACCACCCGTTGGACTCCGCGAGATCAGCTCCATTCGGCCGGAGCCCAGAATGGGAGTCGAAGGCTCGTTAGCGGGTACGAGGGGTTTCGACGCTGTTGCCAGATCGTTATCCTGCAGCAGACATCGCGAGCAGAACAACAACAACGCCGCGCGTCAAAACGCCAAGAATTTC
>JABFPM010001768.1:5423-18802 GCA_022817325.1 Idris sp. 1 HC-2018
TTGTAGCTCTCACAGTGAACGGTTTGCTCTGTCAGAAGGTCAACTTTTTACTATGATAATTTCAAAGCATGTAGAATATTGAACAATGAAAAAAAGTGTTATATATTTTTATGAATATTTTTATATCAATAAAGTAATTTATTTGTTCACTTTTAATTCAAAAGATTAATGTTGTTATTTAAATGTTCTTGCACACTTAAATTAAAAAAATGAAATTAATTTTATTGAAAAACACAAATAAACAAAATATAATATCTTGTAATTTATAACTTTGAATCTAATATTTAAATTCATTGTTGTTTTATGTTTTTAGTTCTGTAGTTAATTTTACAACTTTTCATTTCAGCAATAACTGAGTCATAAAATTTTTTTTGATAATAAAAGAATACAATTTGAAAACTGTTATTTTGCATATTTTTCACAATATAAAAATATTCTCAATAATTATTTTTCAGTCTATTAAATATTTATTGCTTTCAGGTTTACTGGTTTCTACTATCTGATAATGACTTAAGGAAAACTCTAAAATTAGGTCATCATCAAGAAGTCCTGACTTTTCTGGCAACAACATTTTTCTCACTTGTCGTTATTTTAATTTTACAAGTAAGTAAACTCAGATAAACTAGATAACCGAAAATTTTACATTTTGCAATTTTTTTGGGTAAGCAGTTTAAATATTTTGAAAAGTTATATGAAAATCACACTAAAAACTAATGTTTTGTTTTAAAAAGTTTTTTGACTATTTAACAGTAAAAACTCATTTAAAAAAACATTAGTTTTTGGTTTGACTTCTTAAAAATCTGTTATTTCACAGAAAACAAATATTTTTCAAATGATATATGGGGCATACCATGAAAAAAAAGAGTTACTTTTTTTAATTACGTATTTTTACCAACTTACTAAGATACAATACAAAAACCAATTATTATATCTTATTCAATTATTTGAGAGCTTTCAAATCTTGTAAAGTAACCTTATATAATATTACATATTAACATTAACTTTTCAATTTAAATTTGACAGGATAACAATTTTTTTGGGATTAGTGACACATCTGACATGCAAATGTCTCATATACTATTTCAGTTTATATATTTATGTTTAAAAATATTAAGACGTTATTCACGCTTGGTTGTATATAATTTCATTAAAATTTTAGATTAAAGCCACGATATTTTCACTTTCTTTAAACAACATATCTCACATTCACAGTCTGCCTCAAAATTGCATAATTTTTTCATTTAAGTTTTTATGAATATTATGAAAATAATTTTTTATTTATTATGAAAATATATTTTACTGTGATTTTTTTATTCATACTTCACAAACAAAATTAAACAAAAAACTAAACCTTAGCTGTTTTAAAATGTGTAAGTTTCTCGGCCAACATTTTGACGGCAAGAAAAGTAATATTATGAGTCTGACATCCAAGCTACGAATATGTTCGTGCGTTAAGTGCATATGTACACAAAGTTTTAATATCACTTTTTGTGACGAGTTACAAATATAAAAGTATATAACCAAGAAAAAATGCCAACATGCTTGCCCTATTTATCGAAGCTTGGACTCTTATTTTACTGGAAAATCTTTTAAACAATTTTTGTTTGTTAAAAGTTGCAAGATTCCTCGTTAAATTGAACTTTTATTGTCATGAATTTAATAGCAATTATTCTAATTTTTGCATCATTGAAATTTCAGTGCAAAAAGTTAACATCGCTGGAAAAATTGAAACAAATTCAAAAGGAAACCGAAAAAGTAAGTAATGTACTAATAAAAAAAAGAATATTTTAGGTTGTATAAATTATTTGTAGACATATATTGAAAACAAAGTAGTGCATCTGCAAAAATGCACACGTTGTTTTATATTTATAATTAAAATGCACAATTAAGCTTGAATTCTCATTATTCATCGAGAGTAAAATAAATTCTCAACATTCTTTCAATTAAATAAATAAATATTTAAGCCCGAAATTGAAAATACTCTAGAAAGCTTTTATAAAACACGTTTTACAAAAAAAATATGTTTAATTTTAAGTTCTACTGGAATTCATACTAAAATTGACAAAAATACAAAATGTTTAACTTTAAATTTCCTTGTTGTCAATATAATTTAAACTTTTGAAGGATTTAGTTTTTATTACTAGTAATTTGAATGTTGAATTAATTTGTCTTTATTTTGTACACATCGCATTTTGTTTTGTTTTAATGCAGTTAAAAACATTAATTAAAATTTTACACTCAACAAAAGCGTAATATTACACATCATGTTGAATCATAAATATCTGAAGATATCCAACATTATATTTATACCTGCAAATAAATTAAAAATATAAAATAATTTACTCTTCAATTACTTGTTCTGTCGAAAATAATTTCAACATATTAATTATTAATTGTTTTCTTGTCATTATTGTAATTTCAAGTTACCGCGCAATGTTACATTAATTATTACAGTGTCTGTTCATTCGGAAAGAAAATAAATTTCTGGATCTTCGAAAATAAAAATTTGGTTTTCATTTCTCCATTAGATCTCGTTCAACGTTAATTTATTTTCCAAAAACTCAATTTTATTTAAAAAAAAATATAAGGATAAGAATAATACCAAATGAAAATACAATTTTGCATTATCTCAATTTTAAAATTGGATAAATATAAAAAAGCAAAAATTTCAAAAAAATTATTAAAAGTTTACATAGTTCTTTACATATTCTTTATAAAAGCTTGTAAATTAATTTATTAAGAAGTTAATTAAAACTTTAGCGGCAAGAGCTTTTATTTATTTTATTACATTATGAATAATAACACTATACATATAATAATAATGTAATGTATATAATAATAAATTAATTATTTAAGATTTTGCCAAAGAAGGAGAGCGTCTTAAATATCAGGCCAGGTTACAATTGCACTTACGATCATGTGAGTTTTTTCATTATATGAATGATATCGTCTATAATCTGTAGAGACATCATAAATTTATTTTCACAAAAATACAGTTATGATAATAGATATCGTACTTCACGGTGGGTTATTGAAAAATACAATTTAAAAATCTTACTAATTTTTAGTTGCAGCAAAGCAAAGTCTTTCAGGAGAATGCCAAAAGAGAGGTGAGTTTACTATCAAATTTATTCATTTATTTTTTGTCGATAAAATATAATGTTTTAAAGCGAATTTTTTTTTTAGTTTCAACGTATTCTAATATTAAAAAAATTGTATTTATTTTTGCGCGATTAAATGTAGATTGTGAAATCAGAAAACTAGATAGCAATTTTTGTCGAACTAAATTATCTTACATTTTATAGTCTTTAATGTCATTCATAAACTTGTTTTAATTTTAATCATATTATTTGCCACAATCGCACTCTACCTCAATCGTAATTCATTCAACGTGCATTAAGCTTTTTGTCGTTGTATAAACTGTCAATTTAAAAGCTTGTTTATGAACTAGCAGAGTATTATATTTTATACGAAATAAAAATCAATGAGCTCACAATCGCACTTAGCTTGCTTTTTATTGAAAGTGGTCTGAGTTAACCTAGCTAGTAAGTCCATAGAATGGGTGTTCAAGTGTCTACTTTCGTCTTATAAAACTACATTGGAACACCTACAAAGGTTCTATCTGCAAGTTTTCTTCCAAAAGCCTAAGGTTCTTTCTTATCATTAGAGAAAAAATGTCTCAGGAGAAAGCTTCACTATAAATTAATTTTCTAGAATTAAAAATAAAGAAAATATTTTTATTCATCATAAGTTTTCTAAAGTTACTTTAAAAAGAAAGATACAAAATTAAAAATATGAATTCTTCAGTGCAAATTACATCAATAAGTATTTGTTTTGAGAGTTTGGCAACTTGGAACTCTTTTTAAAGAGTCTGCAAAAAATCCCCAATAAGTTCTGGTGGGTTCTATCTTCTGATGCTTACTAAGGCGTTTATATGCCTGAGGGAAATCTGTATTCTCCAGCTAGTAAAATCATAAATTAATAATAATTAAAAATAGTTAATAGCGTAAACAAATTAAATGTATAATTGCAACTCTTTACGTACTCTTTACAAAGTCTTTTAAACAAATTCCGAGTTCCCAACCCTTGGATTTGTTTACAGTAGAAAATATATGTAAACTTCTCTTAAAACAAAATGAATTTAGACAATTTCTTAAACGGTTTTCATTTTAAATTTACGCATTATTCAATTTTTTAATGGATCTAATTTATCAATAATTATAAATATAATATTCAATAATTAAATCAAATTACGATTAATCTTAATTTTCTGTATTTATTTTTAGTAGTTAAGGGCATTAAAAAACCTCACCATAACAATCTAAATTATTTCATTATTGTTCCATATTGATGTTTATACCCCCGTGATGGGTTGCCTCCTCACTTTGAAGAACTTGTCCCCTTTTCTTGCTTCAGGACAATTTTTTTGGCGAACCTCTCGAAACTTGTTTGCGATTTTGTATCAGAAATGGAAAAAAAAATGATTCCAGTAAAGATGCTCAACCCAGAATAATTTATTGTTAAATTATTACATTTTCGTTTTTTTATATAGCATTGTAATTGAATAATTAGTATAAATTAAAGAGGAACTTCCATTTGTTTTGGACATAACCTATTGTTTCGAGAGCGTTATTGTGACAACTTGTTTTATTTTTGGTAATCATTTTATTATGTCTGTATTTTTTTAAATCGTTAAAAGAAATATGTTTGCAATTAATATATGACAATATTAATATTGCATCAGCACAATATCAACACAATTTACTATTTTTTTAATTGCCACCATAAATATTTTTTATAATCAAATAATTAGTTCAGATTTATTTTATTTATCTCAGATTTATTTATTTAACTTATTTAAATAACGCGCTTAAAATTGTATTGTCGCCGCTCCTTTACATACAAAGAGTGGGGGAAATGAGAAAAAAGTAACCTACCACGGAGGAATTTAGAAACTATAGTCACGGAGGGCAACCTGTGGGATAGCAACCTGTGACAATTTCTAATGTGTTTTAACTGTTGTTTAAAACTTAATAGACTAAATTTTTAAACGTTATATATAAATTATCAGTCGGTCAACTATTGAAGAATTATAAATCCACAAATCAACTATTAGAAAATAAAAAAATACATTGCTCATTGAAAAATTACTGAACTTGACAAGTCAAAAATAAAATAAAATATATTTGCGGGTCATAAAATATTTATATAATTTATCGTTATTGATTTAAGACTTAAAATCACTTGATTGAATTTATATAAAAAATCCGTATTGATTAAAAATTTAATTTTCAATGCCACAAATTTTAATTTTTGTTGATTGAATTTATGTAATAAAATGTAATCCCACATTTTTACTTCACACGTTTCTCGATAATTCGATTACAAATTAAACTTTAGTTAATTGAATTCGTTTAACCAAATTCAATGTCACAAGTTTGGTGTTAAAAAGGCCTTTAGAAAGGAAACTAAGATTAATTTTAAAGTCAACCCTTAGTGGATACTAGGGTGGATACGAAAAAAATCAGTTAAAATTATGATTTTAATTCAACTACAGAAAATTGTTAAATTTACAGATCATCACAAAAAAACTGAAGAAATTCATGCAGTTGCATAAAATCAGTATGCATTTACAGGAATTTTTTCAATTTTTCTTTTTTTTGTGTTGAACTACATGGTAAAATATAATTTATTTAAAAAATTCAACCTTAGCAACAAAAAATTGGCATATATTATTCAAAAATAACAAATATAGTTCAACATTCTAAAAAAAATATCAAGAAAAATGGATTTATTAGTTATTTTTTAATAATATATGCCAATTTTTTGACGCTGAAGATGAATTTTTTAAATAATTTTTTTTTTACATTTCGTTCAACAACAAAAATTGAAAACTATGCATATTGTGTCAATTTTCATCAATATATTAAAAATGAATTTAAAATTATCTTAATACAATACATTTTTACTTTATATTTTAAATTTTTAGGTATAATTTAACCCTATCCCGTGCCATCGCCGCGCCATTTTATTGTCTGTCTCTATCGCACTCGAGCGAGTAGCATAACGGCGTTCACGCACACTAAAACAAGTGGCGCCTCACCTATAGATAAACCGCGACATTGGCACGGAATAGCGTTAATAAAACTAAATACATCATAGTAAATAGATCGTTTTTTTAATTAACATTCAACGAAAGATTAACCTACATTTATATTCTATAAAACATCTAAATTCCAGATATATTGATTTTTTTATATATAGTAACTTTTTAATAAATCTATGCAGTTGAATAAAAAAACAGATATTTTCAAGTTTTAAATATAACCTGTTCTATTCTTACTTTTGATTTCGACAACTCATTACAGTTCGTGCATTTTACTGAGTAAATTAGTTAAATCAGTGATTTCTCAGTTAATCGGCTTCCTAACTGAGTTTTCAGTCATATATATTAAAAATCATATATACTAAAAATATTGATTTATTAATTATCACATATTGCATATATTTAATATTTTCCTTTAAGCCATAAAAAATTAATTTGTAGTCATTTCAGTATAGTTTGATTTTGTTTTTTATTTCATTTATATTTAGTCAGAGATATCATCGAGGTTTACTCGAAAAAAAAATTAAATTAAAATGACTACAAATTTGGTTGATTCTAGTTTTTTTTGGAAAAAAGATTATTCAGGTACGACATTATGGAATTGATCCCAGCAGATACGACATTTTTTACTTGACCCATTCACATACGACAAAACTGCTCCGAGGGGTCAAATTGAAAATCTATTTTGATACAAGAATTTTTTGATTTCTCAAAAATAATATTTACCAAAACTTCTGCCTATTGTTAGCAACAAATTGAGTCAGCAGGTTAACCGAATCGAAGAATTGTTATCTAGGAGTGATGAACACTATGATTTCACATTTTTTACTTTAAATTATAATTAATCTTGTAATTATATTGATTAAAATTTGAGTGCTTTTGCGGTTCTCTCTAAATCCCCATTTTATGTGATTTGCTAGTGCAATTATAACATCAGAATGCTTGTCCTGGCCCGTTTGCTATATAAATTAATGTATATATATTCAGAGTAAATTCAATTATTTATTAACTTGTCGACAGTTACACGAGGAACAACTGGAAATTGAAATACTGAACAATCGAGTATCCTGCATCAATAACTTATTGAAACCAGAGGTTAGTTTCGCTCTCAGAATATTATACTAGTTTTCAAAAATAAATATTCATGTGAACATCTAAATAATACAATAACTTTATTAATTAGTACTTGAATTGAATCCATTTTTAACAAGTTTGAGTTAAAGTGCAACATTTTTTAAACTTGTTATTTGTCCACTGTAAGCATTGAATTCTCATAGAAAATAAAAGAATTTTATCATAAAACTAAATAATAGACATTGCTATTTAATGCTCATAAAAAGACTTCTTTATTTTTAAATTTATGATAAAAAAACTGAACTTGAACAGGCATTTATAATACCAATAATTATGTTGAATTAGGCCAATCGGACAATTATTTGATTATTAGAAATAGGTGACGTAGTTAAAAGGTTTACTGAGTGAGTATCAGAATACGAGTTCGATTCTCACCTAGCAACATTTCTTCTACAGATCAACAAAATGAACAGTATTTCTAAGCAGTGTGGCAATGGTTTTTCTGATAGAATTTGCCCATCAAGTTTTTTTTTCAATCATAGGCAATTTACCCTGGATAAATTTATAATGGTAGTCAGAATAAATATTGGGTAGGATTAAGGGAAAAGAAAACAAACAGTCAGGAAATAAGAAAGGCAACCATGTTCGAAGTTTATTAGATGTGCTTGCGAGTCACTCTACGCTAAGGAAAATAGAGAGAAAAATAGAACAGCGATTCAAGTAGTTAGAGTCAACGCTTACTCAGACCAGGGTTCTGTATGTTATCTTATTCAACTACATTATTGAAATGTCAGTTATGAAAAATTTAATCACAGGTTATTAAACATCAATATTATTTTGTTCGCTCATAAAAAGAGTATTATCAAAAGCTGATGATCTTGGTTAAAAATAATTCTTTTTATCTAACAAATTTAAAATATGACAATTGCTTTTTGGATATTTCAATTTTTGTGCTATTAATGTGTTTTGTGCATTTTCTAACAATAAGACGAATATAATCTCATAGTATATTATGCAACAAGGGAGATGAAAGTGAATTTTCTAGTTTGTGCAAATATACTATTTATTTTTCGTGTTGCATACGATATTTTACGTTTACAGTGCACAGAAAATGTCATTTTTCTAAAGACGTAAAATTATTAATATTCTAAACTTGTTATAAAATTTTGTAAAGTAAATGTTTTCCATTTTTTTAGACAACAAGCCATATTCATTATTATAAATATTATCATAATTTACCAACATTTGAATATTATTCCAAATTACACAAATTACCAATTTATATCAAAGATAGATATACAATTTTATTTTGAATCAACAAGTACATATAGTTCCAGAATTTTGTGTTCATTTATTTATTTATATCTTATTCGAAATTTTAAAAAACCTTGATCTGAAGTTTTTTAAGAATGTCTGTCTTAGATTTTATTATTTCTAGTTGACATGGCAAAGACTTATCAGAATCAAAGTTTGACATGCTGCATTCAATATTTTTTTTTAATTTTATTTTCTGGTTTCCATATTTATAAAATATATTTATTTTCATTTCACTGCGAACTAATTTTCTCCTCCTATTAATAAAAATTAATTTATTAAATGTTATTTCATTTAAAAATTGAAATCACAATTTGTTGTTGTTGTATCCATAATTTTAAAAAGTAGAATTTCCTTTGACTTCTACTTAAGGTGGAGGTATGAGCCAAAAATTAACCCTGTCAAGAAATGGTGCTGGAGGGTTGAAATTTTTGATTTTATAATATAAGCCTCAATTTTTTTTGTAAACCAGAGGGTTCCAGAATAATATTTCTCTAGCAGAAATTAGTTTTAAATTAAACTGGAACGAGAATATGAATTTGGATTCTGGATATACATTTTTGAAAATAAGCAATTTTTAGAGATTCAAGAAAATCTAGAATCCGTAAAATCCATTAGAATGAATAACAAATGTGAATTTTTTCTAAAGTACTTTAGAAAACAAAAATAAACCAGCAATTTTCGAGAACCTCGTGCGTATAATTTATTTGAATTGTAATAAAAATGCTCACTATTTTTGTCATTTCTCTTATAACTTTTTTCAATATTTAATTTACGATATTTAATATTAATTAAACCCAGTAAATTAGAGCATTATTAATGAAATAAAAATATTGATATGATACAAAAATAAAGGGTTTTACTCAAATAAATTAATACATACAAAGGGTACGTTTGATCAAAAATAAAATATTTGATTTTATGACGCTGCAGTAGAAATATATTGTACTAGAAAATAGGCATATTGTTTTATGCTCCAGATAACAATATGTATCTTATAAAGAAATTAAATAAAATCACAGCGATCAACGAGACGTGTATTTTGTTTGTAATTGCATTGATTTTTAGCTTTAGCGAGAAACGTACTAACGCCTCGTATATTTTACTTAAAGTGTACTCTATTTTGCCGAGTTCTTAATTAACTTTGAATGTTTCATATAAATACGATGTTTTCTTATTTTCAGCCATAGAAAAAGAGCATGGACAGTTATCAGTAACCTATAAGCCCAACTTTAGAAGCCCGACAGATGAATAATGAAATTATATAAATTAGTGAAACTAAATTTTATTAAAAGTCAAATTAAACGTAAATTAAACGTTACAATTTTGTAATCCACTCTGATGAATAAAAATTCTTGAAAAATTGCTGTTTATTTATTTGTTAACAATTTATTTCTATGCTTTCATGTTTAATTAAAATTTTTATACTGAAATCTACAAACAAAATTTCAATTTGTATTGATTCGCATATTTCGATATAAAAATTCCAATAAAATAATTTCATTTAAAGGGACATATACACCTAGAACTACATAATTTTGACACAACTTGATGAGCAGATTAGGAAAAAATTATATATTTTAGATAAATAAAATACAATTACTTTTTTTCCTGTTATTTCACGAGTAATTTTGTATGAAAAATTTTAAGAAGTATTGGAAAACAACTGATTAATTATAAACAAATGAAATTTTTTTTTTTTTTATGCGGTTGGCAAAAAATCTATGGCTGTAAAAGACCGATTTGACTGAAATTGTCAGAGATTGTTAATCAAACTTATACGCACTTAGCACGAGTTTTTGTGAAATTTATTTTTATTTTTGATATATAAACAAATAAAGCAACATTTTTGAGGTAAAAAATGAATTTTTATTAAAACATATAGTTTCGAACCAATCCACTCACAAAGTTGCACCAAAATTTAGCTGTTTTAGGTGTGTATGCTCCCTTAACAAAAAATAATAAAATATACGATTTTATTGTTTAAGGGGACCTGTCGTGAGAATGGCTAAAATCGTTAATTTTCAATCAATCCTTTTGAAATTTCGCACAAATGTAGCTTTTTATGTCCCAAGAATGTACGTAAAATCCGTTGTTGACAGTTTTATTATTTACTCATTTTATGGGAAATATGAGGTCAGAAAATGAGCGTTTTCAGATCACCATAGGGTGACAGGTTTTCAACCGATTTTAAAGTTCAATATCTCAAATGAAAGAGTAAACCTTCTTCTTTAAAACTGTAAAACAAATTTTTTATTTTTTGCATCTTTCAAAAGTTATGAAAATTTGAATGATAAACACCAAAAATCAAGCAAAAAAGGCCTTTATTTGCGGTTTTTTCAATTTCAGACTGTCATAACTTTTGAAAAAACAAAAAAATCAAAAATTTTACTCTTTCATTTGAGATATCGAACTTTAAAATCGGTTGAAAATCTGTCACACTATGAGTAATTGAAATGTTAAAAACATGAAAAATAAAGTTTCGAGATATAACGGTTTAAAGTTTTACTATAGCTTTTTTTCAATTTTTGACTTAATAATACATTACAAAAGCAATTATTTATATTATTTCAATGCCTGGACCGTATGTGGGACCCTCTTTTCTCTCTTTTTTTCATTCTTCAGCAATTTTGGCACGTTTTAATTTTTTCTGCTTTTAACACTTGTTTTTTACGAGATTTGAAGAATTTCTTCGTATCTTCGCATTTGTTCGATCTCTTTCTATTGTATCCCATTTTTTTAAATAAACAAATATTTATTTATACAAAAAAATTTATGTTTCACATTAACAATTAAATTTAATATACAAACAACAGAAATAATAACACATGCGACAACAAAACTGGAATTATATGCTCCCACATTAGACAGATAAGAGTGTACGATTTGCACGTTTGGACAAGTAACAATCAGAGTTTATCGCACATTTTTTAAAAATTTGAAAGTAAAACTAAACACTAATGATATAAAAATATATTTTGCATGGTATTATTAACTTTTTCATTTAAAAAAATTATTGTTTTAGTAATCAGTAAACATTTAATTTTCACTTGTTAATAAATTAATTTAATATTTATAAACAATATAAACAAATACATTTAATTATAAATAACATATTTTTAAGTAACTTTACTGATTTTCTTTAAAATCTTGCTAAAATTAATCTAGTACTTAATTATAAGCTTAGTACTAATATAAATAAATAAATATAAACTAGTCTTTCTCGTGGCATTTTTTCTGTTTTTACTTATTATTACTTAGGTAATTCTACAAATATGTATCAATTTCGGTCAGAAAAATTTTGAAAATTAAAAATTATTTTTATGTAGTTTTTACAATTGATGTTTAAAATGGGATACTAAAGTAATATTTTACCAAAATATGCAAGCTTAATCACATTTCATTATTTGAAAATGATCATCCATGTCCACGGTGTTTACATATATGTGTAACACGATGAAAAAAAATTGCAAAGTGAGTTGTACTTGATAATAACACAAATTATTTATTTAAATTGAAATATTTATACCTTTAAATTGACATTTTATTAACTGTCTACTAGAATTTTATTATCCAAGTATGTATAATAATTTATTAAATTTCTTTTATATTATGTAAATTTGTATAAAAGAAGTATAAAATGTTATTCATTGATAAAAAAAATAATTTAATTAAAAAGTATTTTTGCACAATTTATATAACTCTGACTACGGAGTTTACACGTGCCACGGTGTTTACCAGTGATTTTTCTTAAAATAATACGCATTAATAATAATAAAAATTTAAAAAAAACAGTTAAAATAATATTATTTGCATTTAAAAAGAACGTATTAGTTAAATAATTAATTAAAAATTTGATTATCTAATCGGTGGTTCTTAGCACAGTGTTTACACATTGTATATATATTAGGGTGGCCGTTATTTTGGCAAAGTCAAAAAATTGATGCTCTTAGCCCGGAATCTTGTTTTAATTGCTGAAATAATAACGTGGATAAATTTTATCTAAAAATAACGGATAATATTAACCCGTGCCTGTAGAAGGGTTAAATTTAACATAGGTTTTAAATGGAGTTTTTCACGGTTTTTACAATTCTAGACATAAATTTTTAAAAATACATTTTTTTATGAATAAAACATCATGTCTATTTATTTTTGGGGTCGCTGAACACGAATATAAAGTCTAAAATGACATTTGATCGGTCAGTTTTGGTAAATTGCTGTCATTAAAACTGTCAATTTTTGAAAAAATGTTATTTTAATGAAAAAATGACATTTTTTGATGGTTTACAGATAATATATTCGAATTTTAAGGATATATTATCAGAAACAAGTATTGACTTTCTATTTAAAATGACAGCTGTCATTAAAACTGTCAACTACAACAAAATTGACATTTTAATGAAAAAATTGACATTTCAATGGATAAAATGTCATTTTCAGACTTTATACATTTTGTATTTTAGAAATTTTAGAAATTTATAAAAATACAAATATACTAATGTATATTTTTACCTTATATACATATGACATATATGACATATTCTCTGTAATATATACCTTATGCTTATAAAATGTTAACAATAAATTCTTGAATTAATTTATTTGTTTTAAGGTTTGTAGTACGTAGTCCAACATAGTTTTCAGAAACGAAAAAAAATTATGAAAATAATAAGACAACAAAAAACCACCCGAAAACCATATGTTATATAGATAAATAAAGTTGATATCTATTATTACATAGTTACTGTTACTTAAATAATCCTAAGTTAAATTAAAAAATATGAAAAATTGATTTAAATCTTCAAATTAAGAGCGTTTACGTAGAAATCTAAAGTGAAGACAGCCACGGTGTTTATATTTCGCGCATTGCAAAGTTCGGCAATTT
>JABFPM010001769.1:0-18800 GCA_022817325.1 Idris sp. 1 HC-2018
CTCTAGTCAAAAAGGATTCAACTTATGCTTTAATTAGTTTTACTTCTGCAAAAACTCCTCCTCGAGTGCACACTGATCTTACAGAAGCAAATGTGATACCGATAAATCATGAATTTGTTTATGATATTAGTGAGTATTAAAATAAAACCTAATAATAATTGGAGAATATTCTAAAAAAATACATGTACAAAATAATAAACTAACAAAACTAATACTACTACAATTTTCTTAAAAGTTTCTTGTAATAAAGAATAAATTAACAAAGCTAATAATAATTTAACAATGTTCTTAAACATTCCTCATAAAAGAGTAAATCGATTTGTATATATATATTAGATCTATTTTTAGACAAATCTAATTCATGTCTAATATACCAACAAGAAGTATTTATGATATGTTATAAATAAAAAAAGATTAATATAAATGTTAAAAATCTGAAATTTATTGATTATCTATAATAAAATTTATCTAGTTTTATAATCCGAAAATATGGTTATATTTAAAATCTATACGTATGTATTGAAAGTATAATAAATATATTACATAATAGATGCATTTGTGAAATAGATTTTAAAAAATATTCATTTAATCATTTTTTTATTTTACAAGAGAAATCATACTATTTTGTCATTATAGAAACCAACGAAACAGACGAACATACCCAAAAAAATACGTCAGACGTTTATTTAAAATTAAAAACCAGCAAACTGCAAATGACCTTGGAATTACGGCCTACTAATGAAACTAGTAAATTAGTGGCAGAAATTTTTGCTGCATTAGATGGTAATTTTTTTAATTTTGTATATCAACATATTTGATGAACAAATATTAAATTCTATGTATTTTTCTTATCAAGCCTATTCCAAAACTAAGCCAGCTGAAACTGAGTTCAATTGGATAAAGAAAGTAATGGATGAATCCAAATATTTTGAACCCAGTGCTGGTGACTCAGCAGATGCACCTAGTCCTGTAAGATTAAACAATTTTTAAATGTGCTTTATTATTACAAAAAATGTAAGCAATTTTATTAAAAGGAAAAAATATTTTTTTCTTTTTAGATGGACCGTAATTCTGATATTTTTATAGCAAGACGAAACTTAACACCTGGTAAAATGGGTAATGGAACAAGAGAATCTATTGTTCGACATCAAATGTCAACGAAGGAACAGTTGTATACATATACAGAAAAATTTAGGTAAAATTAATCAACTTTTAAAAAAAGGGTCATTGCTTTGTACAAACAATTTGCCGTAATTGTTTTTAATTATTTGTAGAATTTTTACTGGTACTTGGAATGTAAACGGTCAACCGTCCAATGGAATTACACTCGAAGAGTGGTTAAGCTGTGATGAAATTGCTCCGGACCTGTATGCAGTTGGTTTTCAAGAACTTGATCTTAGTAAAGAAGCATTCCTTTTTAATGACACTCCACGAGAAGAAGAATGGAGGTAGAATATTCATCATAAAAATTAAATACAACATTTTATGGATAATAATAGCTAAATAATTTGCAGACAAGTTGTAACTAAATCTTTACACCCTGGAGCCAAATACAATCAAGTTGCCATTGTAAGACTTGTGGGAATGTTACTTATTGTATTCGCAAAAGACTCGCATAAAGATTTTATAGAAAACGTGTGCATTGATACAGTTGGTACTGGAATTATGGGGAAAATGGTACTGAAAATTAAATAAAACTTATTATCTATGAAAATTTTAATTCGAGATGATTTTATAGTTTCGTTTTTTATTAGGGGAACAAAGGAGGTGTAGCTGTAAGTCTGTCTCTTCATAATACAACGATTTGTTTTATAAATGCTCATCTGGCTGCTCATTGTGAAGAATACGAGAGAAGAAATCAAGATTATGCTGACATTTGTGCGAGATTAACTTTTTCTAGAAATACTCAACCTAAGGGATTCAAAGATCACGAGTAAGAACATTTATTTTAAATTTATTGTAAATGAAAATAAATAACGTTTTATTTATAAAATGGATTTTTGTTTTTTCAGTCAAATATATTGGTTGGGTGATCTTAATTATCGTATAACTGAGGTGGATGTAGCTACGGCAAAAAAGGACTTAAGTATTGGAAATTACAGCAGTTTGCTGAAAAGAGACCAACTTGTTCAGCAAAGATCACTGAAACGAGTGTTTCAGGGTTTTGAAGAGGCCAAAATTAATTTTAAACCTACTTATAAATATGACCCCGGAACTGATAACTGGGATTCAAGGTTCGTATTTATAATTTAAAAAAATCAAAATTTTGTAGGTAGTATTTATAATATTTCTTTTTATTTTAAAGTGAAAAGAATAGAGCACCTGCTTGGTGTGACAGAGTTTTATGGAAAGGACCGGGTATTATGTCTATCGATTACAGAAGCCATCCAGAACTTAAAATATCTGACCACAAACCGGTCAGCGCTATATTTGACTCGAATGTATGTTATTCTTACAACTTGTAATACTTAAGTTAAAATGTGTATCAATTTTTCGTTTGAATTATTTTTAGATAAGAATAATTGATAAAAATAAATATCGCAAAGTTCACGAAGAAGTTATGAAGGAACTGGATAAAATTGAAAACGAATTTTTACCTCAAGTCATGGTTGATACGACTGAAATCATTTTTGATACTTTGAAATTTAGAGAGGCAGTTACTAAAGAGTTAACTATCGCTAACACTGGCCAAGTAAACTTTTTTTCATTATTAATTAGTTTACTTTTTATAATTATGTTTTAATGAAATTGATTTTTATATTTAAAATTGTTTTAGGTTGTTGTTCAATTTGAGTTTATTAAAAAATTGGATGACGTGAATTATTGTAAGGACTGGTTGCACATACATCCTTATTCTGGTATTATTGTACCAGGTACAAATTTGAATATAAATTTAATTTGAAAATATTATTTTAAGATTATATTTTTTCTTATGTGAGATAATTTTTATGTATTAAACTAAATTGAATGTAATTACTTTGATTTTAGGTGACAAATGTGACATAACACTTGAAATAGAAATTGATAAGAAATCAGCCTGCAAATTGAACTTTGGTGAAGATAAACTTTACGATATTTTAGTTTTACATTTGGAAGGAGGAAAAGATATATTTATTACAATTACAGGTTTAGAAAAATTTAAATTTAAACAAAATAAAAGATTGTATTATATATTTTTTAATTTTAATATTATTCTTGTTATTATTTTAGGAACTTATGAGAGAAGTTGTTTTGGTTGTTCCATGGAAGCATTAGTCCATATGAAAGTACCTATAAGAGAACTTCATGTCGGCAGAATAATGGAATTGGTAATTATAAGTTGTTATTTTTAGTTCGAAAAAAATTAAACTGATAAATTATTGATGAAATAAATTAAATTTATGAATAAATTCAATACAGGAAAACAATAAGAATCTCAGTCCAGATCCATATACCATTCCTAAAGAAGTTTGGCATCTTGTTGACAGACTTTATCGACATGGTATTAAAACACCAAGTTTGTTTGAAATGCCAGGATTATTTTCTGAATTTTTGTCCATAAGAGACTGGCTGGATTGCGGTAGCCAAGATCCTATGCGTATCCTTGAAATAAAAATTTAAAATACATTTTTGTAACATCATATTTCATAGTTTTTATGAAACAATTAATAATTAAAATCATTATTTTTTCTTATTATATTGAATAGCTGGGAGTGTACATTCAGTTGCGGAATCTTTATTATTATTACTAGAATCGACTGCGGAACCCTTAATTCCATATAATCTGCACAGTGTTTGCTTAAGTGCGGCAGCCAGTTATTTACAGTGCAAACAAGTATGTTACATCATACACACTTTTTTATAAAAAATTATTGTCATTGAATTCTAAAGATTATTTTTATACTAATTTTGTGATTAATTTTGTAAATGTAATTTTATAGATTGTAATGGAGCTACCTGAAGTACGTAAAACGGTGTTTTTATATATCTGTTCATTTTTAAATGAACTATTGAAACACCAAAAAGATAACAAATTAGATGTAACTACATTAGGTGTGTGAAAAAAGAGCAACTATAAATTAATTAAGTTGAATTTTTGTAAATTGAAAATTTGATTTTCAGCTACATTATTTGGATCAGTTTTTCTACGAGATCCTCCGGGATCAAGAAGCCAAAAATCACGAGCAACACAAAATGCTTTTGACCGAAATAAAGCTGCATTCGTTCATCACTTTTTAGTAAATGACCAGAGTCACATTTTTTCTTCATTCCCTAGTGACTGATAATTGTTTTATAATTGATTTCTGAGAATAAAGATCTTTTTTCTTTATAAATTATATGTAATTATTAGACGGCGATTAAATTAACTACGTAGGTTTAATTCATACAGAAGCATGCTCAATAAAATATACTTTTTAAATATTTTTATTTTATATAGTTTCGTACGTTGCCTCTAGGATTTACTATCGATAGCATTGCATATTGTAGGAATAGAAAGTGTTTAAAGTATTGTCATTCCATACGAAAAAAATTATATTAATATATTAATCGCAAGTGTATTCAAGAGCATGAATGAACATATTAGATCGAATTAAATATCATTATTATTATTGTATAATTGTGTAATTGAGATGGTTTGCTGTATTATTAATTTGCATAATTTGATGTAATTGTTGCTTGTATGTGAGTATATGAGAAAATTAATGTATTTAATAATATATTGTTAAATTTATAGAGACATATGTGTCTACTTTTATTTTACCTTTTATAGTAAATAGATTAGACTGCTTGGAAACATTAATATATATGTAAATAAAACTTATTTTAATTAACTTAATTTTTAGTTAAATAAATTATATTGTAAATTATTTTATGAGGAAAAAAATAGATTTTTTTGAGTAAATTGTTTGTCTTTAGGAGAAAAATACTCAGTTTTGGATAAACATATTTACTTTTGATTACGTTAATGTTTCGTTATAAAAAATCATATACCAAATTTTTATGCAAAAATTCATGATATGACGTCAAAATGTATGCCATTTTGTATTAATTCTATGAACAACGCTCAGAAACATATTTTGAGTTTTCACATTGACAATTTTTTCTAAAAAATTGGAAATTGATCCTCATGCATGTGACACGTATATCTTAATTGTGTATAATATGCACGATTAACATGCATATAATAGTTGTGTTTTATTTTACGGGAATATCTAAACTTTGTATAAGACATCTCTCTTTCGGTCAGAGTCCTGCATCAGCCTATTTAAGCTTAGCTTAGTCAGTTCGACTCAGGACTGATCTGAATATGACAAATAAGGTTCTAAATCATGAATTTGAGTCATTATGGTTTGAATATAGCATAAAAAAATTAAAAATTAACATTGTTTAAGGTCAATAATAACTGTATATTTGGTTGCGAAATCATAATATTATGATTTTTTAATGCAGATTTTAATCAACATTACTCGAAGAAATGAATTCATATTGTTTTTATATACTTTAATAGTGATTTTATCGAGTTAAAAACGAATTTTTGCAAAAACCTTATATTTTAGCAATATTCCAGTTGTATCTCCTTCTAGGGATTATAAAATACAATTATCTAGTTTTCAGTTTCCGAAGTAAAAAATGATGCTCTACAAAGTTATAGAAAAAATGCTTCGATATCGCATTTTAGGGCACTTACCTCCCCACAACCTACTCCCCTGGCCCAAATCTTTACATAGTGAGAATTAAAATGTCTTCTTAAAATGTATTACCCTCTAAAATTTCATCAAAATGCCTTTATTTCTTTCGGTAATTGATTTTAAGACTAGAACCCTCCCTTATAGCTTATAGAAATTTTAATGGAACATCATGTTTTAAAAATTATTCATTGATTTATAGATGAAATTTATAATTGGAAGGCCTATTAGAAAACAAAATTTAGCCCTAATTTTTCGTTATCAAATAATATTTGATAAAAGCAATATCTGTACAACGACCTAAAATTTATTATATCAATTATTCAATTTAAAATTTAAAATAGCTTAATTAGCGATATTTTCTGAAAAATTACAGGTATAAAATATTGCTAATATTGCTATTACACTTTAAAATGTTGAATTTTACAATACAGGGTGAGTATTTAAAGATGTCGGAATCGAGCGAGTGGTAAAAATGGTGCAATTGCATTTTTAGTGTATTTAAGAACACATAAATTGTCAAAGTAATTTTGGTTAAACATCAAATCAAAATTACATAAAGATTTCATTTTAGGTTATCAATTCGTTTAATATTTTTGTAAATTAAATGTTATTTTTACTGAAATTTGAAAAAAATTCTATTTATTTCAGTAAAAGTATAAAATATTGTCTTTTATGGAAAATTATAATAATGATTACTTTGGATTGATCACTTTAAAAGTGCAAAAATTAATACAAAAGTTGATAGTTAAAAGAAAGTTAACTGATTTTGATTTGCTGTTTATAACCAAAATTATATTGACAGTTTCATGTGTTCGCAAATACACTAACAATGCAATTGCACCATTTTTACCACTCTCTCGACTCCGACACCTTTAAATACTCACCCTGTATATTGTTATACATACATTTACAATTTCAGTTACAAAATCATTTTCAACAATAAAACACTGAAAGACGGCAGAAATCACTATTTTTTAAACCTTAAAAATGAAACTGGTACCTTAAAATACTATCTAAAAACGATTTTTTTTTTGGAGAGTCTAATTTTTTTATAATTTCCAACAACCCTACCTGGTGAGCAAAAAAACGTTTAAGACCACCCTAATGAGCATTTTCAGAAAAGTATACTGTCAGAAATGTTTGTAATTTTAAAATAATTTTAACATACAGTTGTATTTTATTTTTAATACGTGTATCTAAAATTTAAGAAATGTTTATGAAAATTAATATAACTTCCACATCTAACACCTATTTTAAGGTTATAATGTATGTTAAAATTAATATATTTTGTATATGAAAAAATCTTCATATACATTTATATTAAATTTGTTGATGAATTTCTGAGCAGTGTAGTAAATACTACTGCTGTGTATATATTATTCAAACTTCAACAAAACTGTTAAAATAGTACAAATTACAGTTGTATCATATATGATACAATCGGAATTTTAGAAGACAACCCGAAGAAAAAATTTTTGTACTTCAATAGTTCTACTGCTTGATTTGAATTTTCACGTATAGTATCAAAGATTTAACTCATTGATCGCTCAGTCGGGGTTCCCTTTCCAACGCCCAATTGTATGGGCAGAGTCATGTCTGACTTGACTCACTTTATCTCCACTACGAGTCAAATTGGACTTTTTCAGACACTGGCTGGGTAATAAATTAAGATGAACAAAATATTTTAATAGTCTTTTGTAGCCTGATGTATCATATATGTATAACGTACATTATGTTTAATCATAAAACTTAAACATTATAAAGGATGCATTTTTTCATTATTTTTTTCGGTTTTCTGGCACTTCAATAAGTAAAAAAAAATTCTAACAATGAAAAAAAAATTTTTATAAAAAGGTTAATATTATTCTGTTTTGTTTACAGTGCGTGGTTTTATTGCAAGGCGTGTCACGATGAGATTAAGGATGAAACATTGATCAAGAAATGCAAATGTAAAAACTGTAAGTTCATTACTTTTCAATCAATTAAGCCTATAATCTTTCGTTAAAATTTAATCTGAAATTTCGATTAAAGTTACATTAAATGATTTTATCTGATATATCAAACATGTCATAAGTTGTTTAGCTGCCTGTCTCTTCTAATTATGGAACAAAGACAGCTTGAAAACTTGTTACATTTTAGAAATATCTCTTTAAAAACACTCTTTAAGGATAAAGTTTGTTAAGTGGTATATATCTCAAGACTTCTATTTATTATGCGAACCATGTGATTATTTATTGATTGATATTAGGGTGATTCAAAAAGCATCTTTTTTCATAACGGATCGAGAATTGTCTTAAAATTTGATGCACAACATGAATTTTTTCGTAATGAATATTCTTTTATTATAATTTTATTTCTGGAACTAGCATTTTTTGGCATGTAGAAAAAAAAAACTTAAAACAATTTCTCAAGATTCATGGGTAAGATGGTGATGCTAAAAAATTGGCATGGAAAAACCTAAACATAAATTTATTATTTTCAAAACTTATAATTTACTAGTTGAAAACCTCGATTATGCTCGTGCATATAAACAACTAAAGAAAAACATTAGTTGGTATAATGCACGACGAGTGCTATGAAGAAAAAAACTTGAGAAAGACTCCAAACAAACATCAGCACTCAAATGACCATAGAAAGACCTCAAAATGACCCCTAAAAACCTGAGATAATGCCAAAATGTCTCCAAAATGACGCATAAAACTGCCAAAAGGCCCTCAAAAATATCTGTAAAGGATACCATAATTACTTCAAAATGACCCAAACATGATCTCAAAATAACTTCAGAATAACATCAATTTACCAGAATAGATTTATAGTTATTTAAAAATAAGACACTAAAATAATATCAAATTTTGTTTAATTTTCTACAAATGATATCTCAGTCACTCTTTTTCAAAACTATAAGTTTTTCTGAGAAAGTGAAAGTTTTTAAGTCTCTTCTTTCCATGCTTCCATTAATTTTAATTTGAAATTTTAGCTGTATTTAAACATTGTAAAAGCTCAAGTAAATCATTTTTTTTTCAATTAAACGAAATTTTAACTTATCTGTTGCGTTTGGAAGATTTAAAATCATTTGTTTTGATATAAGCAAATGAAAATTTGTTTTCTTGTGAAAAATTTTCCCCTAAATTGTCAATTTCTATAATGATAATTGAAATTTGAATTGATTTTGCTAAAGCTAAATGGTATATTTAAAAATGTGGGCACCAAATTTTACAATTGTATTTCTATAAAAAGCTTGTATACTTATGGGGATAATAAAATTGCTAAATACGAATTTTTTATCCATTTGGTAGATTGAAAATAGCTAGAAATCATCCAAAGAATTAAATTGTGATATTTTTGGATACGCCATTTTAGCTCGGTATTTTGAATTTTGCAATTTCGATACTAAATTCGTAATCAGTGACCCGGAAAACCCTTTACAATTGAATTTCAGTTAAAAAAATCCAACTTTGAAATATTTGGTCCGACATCTTGGACCATTTTGCCATTTTGAATTCAATGTAATTATTGAAATAATCATAAATAAATTGCAGATCTTACATTTATTCTAATATGAGAAAATTCACGTTGTCATATTTTTAAAAATTATTACTTTGCATGGTTCGTAAATAAATTTGAAAGTTGAAATAACTCTGATACCACATCTTCTCATTAAAAATGATATTATATTAT
The DNA here is from genome assembly GCA_022817325.1 of Idris sp. 1 HC-2018. Lineage (NCBI taxonomy): Eukaryota > Metazoa > Arthropoda > Insecta > Hymenoptera > Scelionidae > Idris > Idris sp. 1 HC-2018. The sequence continues at coordinate 9,348 of JABFPM010001769.1, forward strand.
ACAGTATATTTGTCTAAATCTATTTTTTAAATTGAATTTATACAAGAAAAGGGATACAAGAAAAAATCATGCAAATAACATAATGCTCTCATTTAATTCAAAGATAAAAATGAACTGAATTAATTAAAAATGAGAGCAATAACAGTACTATCTGTGACAAATAAATAAATGACATGGTTATGACAAAATTATTGTGATATATGATCTAGTGGGGCAGCAGCAGCGTTCCTGGGGCCGGGACCTAGGTAACGTCTCTCACTCGCTCGCTTATTCCTAAATTCTACTATTGTCTGACTATATACATCTGTATACTATTTCTAACTGTTTATCTTAATCTGTCATTTTTCCAATTTTATCACATAGAGGCCAAGTTATACTTTGTTTTATTTCATCGAAATTTCTAATTTCACCAGCTTTTATATGCATTTTATTCTCTTTCATCACTTTTATTTTTATGAAATTGTATTTATCATTGTTTATAAAGCTTTTTATTTAACTGAAGTTTACTTTAAAGAGTTAACCTATTGTCTATGCCTATAAAAAAGACCTACTTTAAAAACTTTTTTGTCAGCGATAGAAACTTTTTCAAAATTGGGATTTCTTCTAACAAATAATATATATATTTTTTTATTTATAAAACTTTTTATTTTAACCTTGGTATGTACAGGTGAAAAAAAAACTCATGTAGATGGCCGTGTGGAGCATCTAGGTCGCCCCATGGCATTTGTACTTATTAATACTATTAATAATAACTAATTATTCATTGTTGTAATATTTCGTCTACTATTGACTATAAAAAATCTAAAATATAATTATTTATTTATAATTAACAAATGATAAAAAAGTACTACTGTAGTATATTATTTTTTCGATCATATACATATAAATTATTTGTTATTCTTTTCAAATTTTGATTGTTTACTTGATATCAATTTTACAAAATAAAAAAAACACAATAATTCTGTGAATCATTTATTTATAATGATGTATTTTGAATGACGGTATAACAATTATTTATATAATAATTATTATTATATATTATTTATTTTTAATCAAAAACAGCTAAAGTGTATGAAAAAATGAACAATCTTTGATTTATTCATAATTTTATGATCATATAATCTTATGTTATAATTATATAAGTAAAATAAATTATATAGATACTAAATTTTGACAAAAGTTTACGAAATCAGCGTTAAATATCAAAAAATGGAACATTCTTTCAATAGTTAAAGTGTGAGCGACCCAGAAATGTTGTTAATAATTTATTAAATAAATAATTTTTTCATGTTTAACTATTTCCTATGTTATTTAACTTAAACATATTATTTTCGGTAGTAGTTAACTTGTTTCATAAAAGAAATTAGAAGTTTGATAATAAAAATTTTACTTTTGTGAGCGACCTATTCACTCCGTGCGGCCATGGAAAGGTTAAGAAGTGCAATAATTTTATTAGTTATTTATCAAACAAGTCAGCCGCATGCTTTTGTATACATGATTCTAACTAAAAACTTCTTTCGAAATGAACTTTGATTTAAAAGATGTATTTAGTAGATTTATGGCTATGGTCCGAACCTCTAATTTTTTTTCGTTTACAATTGCAGCTTTTATGGCTTAAAAATTATTAAAAACAAGCAATTTTAAAGATGTTATTTATCCAATGGGCGCTATTTTGTTTGAAAATATCTATGGAGGTTGGGGCTACAACTTTAACCTTAACCCTATACAAAAAAATGAAACCGTACTGAATCAGTTCTTGGGCCGGTCTGAGCCCGCTAGCGGCACTACGCAACCGTTTTTTTAATTCGGACACAATGATACCGGACTCAATCCGGCGCGGCTTATGGGTGAGTCCTGTGCAAATAGGATTGAGCACCGTGAAGCGCCGGATTCAGTCCTGTATAAACGTGCCAGTCGAAGAGAGAACTGGCACCTGTCCGAGAAATAATTCAGTCCGGTTTCATTTTTTCCGTGCACTGAACACAATCGTAAAATCAAAATCAATTTCGGATTAATCTGGTAATCGAAATCGTGTGCACAAACAGTATGTCGCCATTTTTAATACATTATTTCATTTTGTATAAGAACAATTTTTTTAAACGAATAAGTGAGCATTATTCATTAAAAAAAAATCCAATGAATAATGATCAGTTATGATGGGGAAATACTTTTTTGTTAATAAATACTTTTCATACATTTACAGTAAACTAATCCCTTGAATTAAGGAGACAGTATTGCATGGAAATCAAGCACCAGAAGGAGTTGATCATTTAATATTTTATAATAATATCTTACATAGTAAAATAGTTGCTAATGACATTTTAAATTATCAACAGTAGGGTACGAAGGGAGGTGTTAAGAGGGTTGTAATACCAAAAATCCTTAAAATTAAAGCTTTTTACAAATATGTTCCTGTCAAGTGAATCACGACTTTTTAATTATGAAAAAATTTCAATAAATTTATCTTTGGAATTGACAAAGAAGATAGATGATTAATTATTAGGGCACATCGAAAAAAAAATTTTTTGGCTGGTTGGCCTCTTAAATCAAAGCAAAATATAATTTAAAATTAATTGAAAGAAAAAAATAATTTTTTTCTAAAGATTTTCCAAAATACTAGAATTTCAATAGGCTGGGCCAAAGGTTAAATGAAAGTAAAACTGGATCAATTTTCGGCCATCCACGTAAGTTTTTTTCATGCGGCCATGCGAAGATTAAAAAGATTCAACAACAAATTATAAAAATAAAAGCCGTATGACCGTCTTTATTAGTATACACCTTGTTTAAGCCTTATCTTGTCAGCTTCTCGGAGTTTTTTGATAATGGTCGCGGAATAGTCAGCCATTGCCATCTTGTAGTCTTCAGATGTTATCTTTAATATAGTGATATTTTCTGGAGCAGAATGTTGATAAAATAAATCATGAAGTTCTACTCTACTTTTTTAAAACCGTAAACAGAGGAAAAACACGTGTTTTACATCTTCCACAGAAGGCGGGCATGTCGGACATAGATCTTTGTCAGTGATTTCAAATCATTTTTGGTATGTGAGAAATAACCGCAGTCGTTTCCAGCTACACCTCTTTTGTAATGCTGTTCACATTACGGTCTTCTTGCAGTCTTTGATAAATCCAGGCTTTGTTCCTAATATCCCTAATATCACACACATTGCCTCGTACAAAACTGTGCAAAATTCACAAACAACTCGTACAGAAACTCTGCGATAGATAGGTGTTATGTGTCGTGCGTAAGACCTGACCTTTATGGCGCCGCATAGAGCAGGATAGAGCTCACGACACCAGTCAGCTGTTTACGACGGCTCTGCCGTGTATGCATGCATTTTTTGTTTAAATAATGATTTTCAAAATACAAAAATCGTTAGATGGGGTCTATGATTAATATTTTGATCCAAAATCAAGGGCTCTCTATTTTCTACGTGACTGGAACCTTTAGAAGTTGTAAAAACTCTGGAATTGAAAATAATCAACATTGTATACAGCCGTCTTTTAAGAGTGGAATGCAAAACGCACCATTTGAAAGTTAATTTTAATTAAAAATTATACAAGATAATATTTTGAAAAATAATTATGTAGTAGGCATTTTCAGTGTTCTCAATAAAATGGCCACCCACTGTAATATGCATAAACATGTTATGCAAATGATGTATACAGCATTTATATTGCATACAAGTTTTGCATGCATGTTACACTAGGGTGGTCCAAATAAAAAATGTGACTCCATATTTTAGTATCTGTTTCGAGGAATTACTTTATGACTTTGCACGCTTATGATTCTCAAATTTTCAATATTATAAGGTTCAGCAAAACTGAAATGTGTTTTATCGAAAGTAAAGTTATTTTTCAGTTTATTGAGTATTATTAAAATGCCGTAAAGCTTTTTGAACTAATTTAAACATATGGATCTTGAATATAAATGCATAGAAATTAAGTTAGAAGCATTAGAAAGATTTTATTAAGTATATTTGGAATTTTGACAACACTTTAAAGCAGTGCTACGAGAAGCGACTTAGTGTTTGTTAGACTAACCATCTTTTTTATTGTCTGTTTACAATAAAATACTTTAGAATTTGTTTCTAAAAGCTACTATGGACCATATTAAAGACTTTTTAGTACATACCAGAAGAGCTTTTCGCGACCTTATAATATTGAAAAATTAAGAGTTCTAGATTGTGACAAATTATTAAATAATTCCTCAAAACAGATGAGCCTCTAATGAAAAATTGGTAAAAAGCTATACATATTAATCGATTTTTGAGACCATGATCCCTTCAAGACTACTACTGTTGAAAACGTGAATCCTTTCAATCGATTTTATTATCATGTAATTAATTACCATCAAAATCAGTCATTTGCTTTTAGTACATGATTTCCGTGGCGTACTGTTCCCTTAAGATATAACATCTTAATTGAACTTTGATATTAGAGTAAAGAAATTCATATTAAAGAAAATTAATTTTTTTTTTATTTTTTAATATAAATTTTGGTTTTTGTAAAAAACTTATTTTTTATTAGTAACGTAGAAGGTTTACGAATTTTTGTATGGATAAAGAAAACATTATCATTTCCAATTGCGAACTAAAATGTATCGAAGCTCAAAAGCGAAATATGATTTAAAAAAAAGTACAATTTATAAGCAATTCTTAAAATGGATTCTATATCTATGTTGGTGGTCTATCAAGGTTCATTCTCTTATTCAAGCTTTTGTTCTAGAACGTTCTTCTAATTTTACAATATGGCGGCCTCTTTAAAGAGCCAGCAAGAATAGACAAAGTTAAACAGTTTTAACGTTGATAATTTGAAATATAATTAATACGTGATGCATATCATTTATAATATGGTTCAAAATAAAATTATTTCAACTATTCTATAAAATAAATATTAATTTGCTTTTATCTTTCTTGATATTAGTCCCCTTCATGCTGATTTAGTTACTAGATGACAGGGTTGACAAAAATCAAGCTAGTTAATGTATATGTGTCTTAATAAATAATACTAACCAACAAAATTTCATTTTTTTTATTGCATCAGAGTTAAACTCAATGTATTTTTGAGGCAGTTTTTGCGTAGAAATAGAATCAATAGACGATAAGGTCCGAACATATAAAAGTTTTGAGACTCAGACAGCTGCCTTTAATAAGATTTAAAAACAATGCAATTATAATTTAAGAGACGTGAAAGTATAATAAAATAGTATCAAAATGAGCTGTTAAAATTGATTTTTTTGTTCACTGTTAGTGGAAATATACACACGTTTTATATTATTAAAATAAATTTCTAAAACTTCATTTTTACAGTGGCTATGTAATTGTTTTTGACAGTTCATGCTAGAAGCTCAGCAAGAAATTGTTGATATTTCAAAAAAAATATAATGAATTGTAAGTTTGGGAATGGAAAAAGCTTTTTTTTAAATGACTATATTTACACAAATGGTGAACAAAACATCAATTTCAAAAGCTTATATTGAAGCTCGTTTATTGCCACTTTCTCATTTATGCGCCATTAATGGTGCATGAACGTCACCATAAATGGACCATTTATGATTAACATATATGTGCCTTTTGTATTAAGCTTTTTTTCAAACTACACGTAAGAATTCTAAATGTTTTAATTGATTAATATGACATACAAACTGTATATTTAAACTAGCTGAATCTTTTTCAACTGTGTCATTTAGTGACTAGTTAACGTATCAAAATAAAACGCTGCAAGGTAAAGTCTTTATTAATTCTATATCATTAAAAAATCTGATTTTGAGTAAAAATGATTGAAAATTAGTAATTAATTAAGTGCTTCCATAATTAAATTACTGATTTTTAGTAATTGTTTTTACTGAAGGTTAGTAACTTTTGTACGTACGCTGAGAAAAAGGTGAAACTCATTGAAATATACTAAAAATGGATGTTTGCAAATTTTATCATAATTTTAGTTTAGTAAATTATATTTCATAAAACTATTACATAACCAACAAGACATTTGTGTAATTTTACTGTAAAAGTGAAAATGAAAGTATTTTCTATCCACAAAATTATTAAACGAAGTATTATGATTTTCGTTGATATGAAATAATTGTATAATATTTTATCAAACATTTTTATATTATATAAGTTAACAAAAAAATACTTATAATTTTAAAATTCCATTCAGAATTGAACGCTTTATGATATATAACTTTTAATTTATGCACTGATCACTAATCACTAAATGATCATTATTTGGGCGTATCTCAGGAATGTTTAACTTTGCTGTTACTAACATATGTAATCTATTTCTTAATCTAATATACCAATTTTTATTACGTAGACACATTAAATACAACTTAAAATTCTTAGTGCATTTTTTTTATTCAAAAACACAACATTTCATTAAAAATTATATCAAAAAGAATGAAAATTCATGTGTGACAGCTGTTACTCCGTGACATTTGACTTTTGATTGAACAAAAAATAGTACAAAATAGTGAGATTTAATACTAAGAGTTAATCAAACTAATGATTTAAACTGTCTACACCGATAAAAATGAGACTCAAAAAAAGCGACCCCTTCACGTTGCGAAAATAGCAAGGTAGTTGAATTACTGAAAAAGCAAGTTTCTATTTCAAAAATTGCACGGCTCAAAAGCGAAATTAGCACGGCAAATTGGGTTCCAAAAAACGCACCAACGGCTTACTTAGTTGACTAGCGCGACGAGCGATTATCGAAAGTCACTAAGACTTCCAAAAATCGCACACGTCCGACTGCAATTTGAGCAAAGCTCCGCCCCTTTGTTTCATGTTCACAAATGTATGGTTGAGTGCGTGTGTGATGAGTGTCATTATAAGTATGAATAAATGACGTGCTCAAATAAAAATACTCATTTTAAACCCGAAAATCGGTTTATATAAAAATGTATTAATTTTCCGTTACGCTTTCCGTTACGCTTTTTATAAAACTACGTTATACTGCTTTTATTTATAAAAATAAATATGGTAATGTTATTTTATTACTTTTTATGTTAAAACTAAAATTTTTATGATATATTTAAACTAAACAGTTATTATTTTTATATAAATATGTACAAGAAAAAACAAGTTTTAATCAAATAAAAAATTTATTTTGAGTTTAATTAATAGTAAAATCTAAAATTATATTAAAATAATTTTTAAAAACTTCATTAAATATAAAATTGTTTGAAACAATTAATTCAAAACTTATTTTAAAATAAATTAGCCAAAAATGTTAAAATGCTATTTGACCAAAATAAAGCTTTAAAATATGTTGCACCTTTATTGAAAATAATTCAATATGCATCTTACAACACATATCGATCATAAAACTCATTTTTTAACACTTTTATATACAAAAAAATTAATGTAAAATTAACGATTTTTGAGATATGCCCATTTCCAAGTTTGATGAAAAGTAATATTCAAAAATCTTACTTTGGTTAATAATTTTCTGTACAAAAATTCATTATATAGATTTTTGCTCAATTTATGTTTGTATTGATGTTTTAAATGAATACTGTCTATACCCCAATAAGTGAAAATTCACTTATTAACACGACCAGAGCCATCCACGTATTAAATAAGTCAAATGTACGCACAATAAGTGAATGACTTTGAATGTATTAATAAGTAAATTTTCACTTATTGGTATTTATAGAGTAATTTTGAATATTATTATAAAAATCTGTTATCATAATTTTAAAAAAATCCCAGGTTTAAATTTTATTTCAATATATTTAGGGGTGCATAATTTTTAAATAAAAAAATAGCTTTTTTAAGAAGTTTAAACCTCGGGTTCCTGTATTTCTAGTTTAATCATTGTTATTTATATCTAAAATACTTTAGGGGTCATTCAACAAATACGTACACTAAAATGGAGACATTTTGACTCTCCTCTTCGTACACTATTTTCCATAAGCTTTTGTATTAAGAATACGAAAATGTCTAACCACCCCACCCCCCCCCTCTCTCTCTCTCCTAGGAGTGTACGTGTTTATTGAACGACCCCTTATACCTCAAACGCATATTTTTATTTTAATTTTTTATAAGGTTTAAAATAGATTAAAAAACTGCTATCTATATTTAACATACATGTCTTAAGATTTTTCGGATATCTGTATAATTAAAAAAAATTAATTTCACTTTCAGGTTCATAACAAAGAAATTTCTTTTTGGTTATGAAATATAATTTATTTTCATAATAATTCACTAAATTACGTATGCTTTTTGATTTGTTCTGCTTAAGATATGTCTTATTCCTAAATTTTCAGCCAAAACGAATTCGTTTAATTATATTTTTGCGCGTACAGGGGCTTCTGAAATATTTAAAAATCAATGAATTTTTTGTGTCACCTTATATATTTCAAGTGCTGATTTTTTTAGTGATTCTGATAAATCAAGAGTGTGCTATCATATTTATTTATTTATTTATTTTTAATTGTCTAAGTATCATTTTTTCGGGGAATTTATCAAATATTAGTTTAACCCAAAAATTGTGTGAAATCAGTTTTAGATTTTGCATCAAAGTTTATCTCCATTTGCAATAAGAAACTACTTTCACAATTCTTGTTAAATTTGCAATAAGAAATGAAAATTTTTTCTTGTATCTATATACAATTTGTGATCTTTCTACTTTGTCAATAAATTAATTTTTCAACAGACCCTTAATTAATATAATTTTTTTCCGTTCGATTCATTCAATGTTTGTTTCTTTTTTTATGCTTTCCATAAAAGTTTCATAAGTTTTTCTGCATTCATTAAGATGATGATTACGATGCAATTATACATATGGCGATGATGACGAGCTGCATTTTATTCTTGACATCCCTATTTTATTCTCACAAATTCTTACACTTTTTGGAATGTTGAACACTTAATACTTCAATTTTTACAATTTACCGCTATCTAATGACTAAAAACTCAAATTATAAAAGCGATATAATGTACACTCTAATAAAATTACAATTAATATCCTTTTTAATTTAAATGAAGTTGATAAAAGCTTTCGTTTAAGTTCCACAAATAAATCAATATAAACATTTATTTGGATTTTTGCTTTCAAGGTTTATAATTGAACCTACAGACTCTAAAAGGGGACTTACGCTCGAAAATGAAAGTTTTGGCAAAAATGTTAGTTGACACGATACGTAAGGTTTGGATTCTTGATATTATGAAAACGATAGTTTAGATAGTATAAGTGTAAGCGAAAGAATTGTTCCTTATGACCTCAAGAACATTTATGTCAAATATGAATAATCTTTGTATTGTAAATATTACAAATATAATCGTTTATTTATTGCCAACACAATTTTTCAAAATGGCGACTGGCCAATATTTTAATTCAAAACTTACGTATCGTGTCAATTAACATTTTTGCCAAAACTTTCACTTTCGAGCGTAAGTCCCCTTTTAGAATCCGGAGGTTCAATTTTAGACATTTTTGCACATCCAGG
>JABFPM010001770.1:0-18800 GCA_022817325.1 Idris sp. 1 HC-2018
CCGGTTCTTAAGGTGGTATGTCAGTCGATTACAGAATGTCTCTCTCACTCACATGTTAACTTCTATAGTTCTGTCTCTTTCCTACTTATGTGACTGTTATAACACCTTAAGGGGACACTTCAGTCAACCACAAAATCACTGTGATGTAACAGTGACGTCACAATCGCGTCACAAGTGACTTGTTTGAGAATCACATGTAAGTCACATGTGATTCAACATTTCCTACTCAAATACGTCACTGCGACGTCACAATGTGCCGCCACAGTTTCATCGTTGTTACTTATTTGTGAAATCACTATGACATCACTGTGACTTCTCGGTGAGATTTGTGACTATCAAAAAAAAGTATATAAATTCTGAAGATATTTTTTATGTAAAATAATGCTTTAAAAAATTAATTCCATCATCTTTTATGACAACAAATCCTCTTTAATAACATTTGATTGAAAAAGTCCTACCCACCCAAGAATTGAACTCGAACCTCCGGTGTGAGAACCCTGCATCTTACCAACCGGACCACAGAACGTAAAAATAAACTTTTCATATTAGTTTTTCGGGTAAGGTTGGGTATGGCATGGCTATGTTCACACTATATTAATTTATTACTTTTTTTTTTTGGATTTATACTTTTTACAATTATTTAAGTATATTTTTATAATAATTATAAATGTTAATAAAAGCTATTTGTTATAAACACTAATTAAAAATATAGGCTAATTACTATTTGAAAAGCTATCAATACTGTTGTTCGTAACTAATGTAATTTTTCATAACCAAGCGTGTACTTTTACGCGACACTGCGGAAAAGTTCGTAACATGTTGCGGCATCAATATTTCGTTCTTTTTTGAGTACTTTTACTAATCTTTTCTAAGAGTGTAGGACTATTTCATCCAAATGCAACCAAAAGAGAAAATGGAAATAATTTTTTAAATAATTATTTTACATGAAAAAATCTTTAGAATGTACATATTTTTTTTTAATTTTTAACCATTTTAGCGAACGTATTTTATGGACCCATAATAAACTTGTAAAACTGATTAGGTTCCATGTGATCGAAACGATTTTTTGAAATCAAATAATATTTTTAATGAATAATCTTGTCTGTCAATTGGCGACATTACATTTATTTTTGTGAAATTTAAAATTATACTTTTTATGTGAGTGTCCATGAATTTCATTAAGCAAAATAATAAATTTATGTATAATACAGGTGAAACTAAATTCTATAACTCGAAAAAAAACTATTCATCTTGAGATTCGAGTTAGAGAGAGTCGACTGTAATTTACGTTACTTTTGAAATAATACCGTCGTGTGGGGTGAATGACAACATCTTAAAATGTTATTATTATTTCATTTTTTGTATTAACATTTCGTTTTATTGAGGTTTTGAAGTTTTCAGTAAAATCATACAAATTAATTATTTGTATTGTTGTTACCGTTTATAATAGTGTTCCTTTTCATCTCACCTATCCCTATTCCCCCACAGGACGGTACTTATGTATCAGGACTCAAAAATTGTTTTTAAGGGATTCAAAGAATTTCTTAAATTTATGGAACTTCGAAAAAATTGATAGTTGAAAAAACTGGATGAAAAAAGAATGCCAGCGGTAGAGTTACGCAATTTTTAGTGGATTTCTGGAAAGCTTATATAAATACAATACGAGAACGAGAGGGGAGGTAAAAAATAGTAAAATTTTACATTGCATAATTTAAAGATTACCCTTGAATACCTTTTAAATAATATTTTCCATTCTTTTAATATAACGATACACTAACAGAAATAAAAAATGCTACACCTTGCAAGGTAAATTAATCATTAAATATACGATTTATACAAATAAATTAATACAATTCTTTTTTTTGGAAAGTGGACAGTCTGTCTTCACCGTCTAATCGACTTATATATGACAGGATTGCCAGTAAAATGTAGATTATTGGATATATTTACTGACATGAAAAAACATGTGCATCAACGATTCAGTTTAATACAGTGTTTATATGTATTTTTATACAAGGTAAAACATGATGTTACTATTTTCAGTATTTCAATTTGTTGTTAGTGCCATCTTTAACTTGCGTGTCTTTCCTTTATAATTAATTTATGAGATTCAATTTATAAGCAGACCATTATTTTTTGTTTATTTGTATCAAGAAAAAATGTCTCAGGTCGATTAGAATGATTGACATGGTCTTTTATAAGTCATGCATGCTATATTGATAGTAAAAAAGAATCAGTGTCACTTGTAGAGCAAACATTCTGCTAAAATGTACGCGTATATGTTCTTGATAATAATTATGCAACTGTACTATTCAAATTGTGTAAATGACAATTTATTTATAACTAAATATTTTGAAAATAGAAGAATCACTAATATTGTTGGTTTCACCTGCGACGATGACGAACAAAGTAAATTGCTGTGACAGTTTACTGAAATCAAAACTTGTTAACAAAATATTTAAAATAATTCCAGCAAAAATTATTGCACAAACAAATTTTAAATTTTGATTCTTACAAATTGACTTAGTAAATTGTATAAGAATTATAGCAACACGAATGTTAGCTATTTGATATGAATTGCAGGTACATTGGTTTCTGTGAAAATGTTTAACAATAATATGCAGGTCGTCAAAATCTTTCATCTGCAAACCGAGTCAATTAAAAAATTAATTTTACTCAAACGTACTTGGAATTATTTGGGAATATTCATAGATAAAGGATGTCGTGATACTGAGTTGTTAAAACAAATATTTTCAGAGGTATCATTCGAAAATTTTAAACTTGTAAAATATGTATACAATTTTATACTATTTTTATTTTAGAGTTCCAAGTATTATATGTATTCAAATGTGTATAAATGGTTAATCATTTCAACAAATTTAAACAATACTTTACAATATTTAAATGATACACATTTTAATATGAACACTGACTTGATTATTGCTGTATCAAGTAATGATGAATATGTATTACACGAAGCTTATAATATTTGCAAATACAGAAACGGTCAACTTGTCATTAACAATCTTGGCAAATGGAAATCTGGAGATCTCAATGTGACATTTTATGATCACGATGTCACAAGAAGATTCAATCACACTGGAGTAACTGTAAAAATTGCTGGATTGGTAATTGATTTTTATATTATACATTTGATTCAAAAAGTTTATTAAAAAAATCTAATATTAATTAACTTCAATCAATAGACTGCTTACAGACCAAAAGGTGTTGATGAGGCAACTTATTTGGGAACTTATAAAAATATAACAAGAGATACGTACACAAAATATACTTATGCTATTATATCTCATATCTCTGATATATTTAACTTTACGTAAGAATTACAAATTAAAACGACTTTTTTGATCAACTTATTAAAAAAATTTATAATTATGTTGTCTTTATTATTTAAATTTAAATTGTCTATAAAATAAGTTTAAATTTTATTTATTCTTTTTATTTTAGTTGCAGTCAGATTTGTATGTTTTTTGAATTATTCATTTTTTATATATAGCTTAGATACAAAAGATTTCAACAAATGGCAATCTAATGACAAAATAGGTCCTGTTACAAAAGGCTTGCACACGCGACTAATTGATATTTGTGGTAGTCCTGCTCTAATGACTACAGAAAGAGCCCAATATTTAACATTTTTATTCCCTATTTGGCCATTCAGGTAAATTTGATTTTAACCGATTCCCCAAGATGATGAAGTAAATCCAAAGTTTATGACAGTTTTCTGCTAGTGTGCATGACCAATAGCAACGCTGGAAAGTTGTCTATACTTTTTTAATAGAAAGAAATAAGAAATGAATGGCGGTGCCTATTGGCACGTTGATCAGCTATTAATTTCATCACTGCCATGACATGTTTGGGAATGGGTTAAATTATATTATAATTATAAATAATCGAATCTTTGTTTACTAATTTTTTTCATTTCACAGAACATTTTTTATTTTTCGTACAACTTCTCTAAATTACATCAGAATGGAAGAATTTCTATTACCCATTGCTATGGACGCATGGTATTACGTGGTTTTTTTAATTATTGCAGCAATCATTGTTTTTGGGATAGTTTTACCATTTGAAAATTTGAATTCCAAAATAGAGGCGTATGCTTTAGGCTTGGAAATTACTATTGGATCTATATGTCAGCAAGGTATAATTTAAAGAAAAAAAATTAGTATAATTTTAACAACACTATTAGATAGCTTAAAAAACTAGGGTACTTTTTCTACTTTTGTGCTAAGCCAATAAAAAAATGGATGAAAACTTATCTCATTTAATTCGTTCCAGGCTCTGCATATATGCCAATAAAAATCTCTGGACGGGTTGCTCTCTTCAACATCACGTTATTTGGTCTTATGTTTTACAATTATTACAATGCTAGTGTTGTATCAACTAGATTGGATAAACCACTTGATAAAATGAATGATTCTTTAAATGAATTATCCAAAGTTAATATAAAATTGGCTGCCGAACCGACTGTTTATTTCGACTATGTGTTAAATGTTAGTTAAGTAAATATAACCCGTGAAAAAATGCATGTAAGTAGCATACATGTGACATACATGTAACATAGATGTTTAGATAATAATTAATATTGCAATTTTAAGGGCAACATTTATGTAACACATATGTCCCATGCATTTTATAAGTATGTAACATATATAGTGACATACGTGTCACAAGTATATTAAATGCATACTACAGCCATGCGTGTAACACGCATGAAACATGCATTCAGCATTCATAGGCATGAAAAAATAAAAAGCGTACATGTATGTGACGTGCATGTTACATAATTATTACACACATTTATAACTTCTTTGATGATAATTGAACTCGAGACTCGGAAGTGACAAGTCCGTGCTCTAACCACCGGACCACAGAAGTTTCTTGAAAATCTAATCTAACTTTGGTAAATACTCAAATGTCTCCAAAATGCATGTTATATATATGTTAAACATATGCAAGTTCTTAAAAAATAAAACGTTTGTTACACATATGTTACATGAATGTTGGAGACATCTGAGTATTTACCAAAATTAGATTAGATTTTCAAGAAACTTCTGTGGTCCGGTAGTTAGAACACGGACTTGACACTTTCTCACGGAAATAATATGAAGTTCGAGTTGAAAAATAAGATACCTCAAAAATAGGTTGAGAACTCGGCTATCTTAACAATTTATGAAAAAGCAGATATGTCAAAAATAACTCGAAAAGTAAATAAACTCAAAAAATGTTTAAAAACTCGGACATCTCAAAAAAGAATGGAAAACTAAGTAGTCTCAAAATTTCGTCGAATAAAAAATCATTTCGAAAGTAATAAAAAGTTGTTTGAAATAGATAAAAGAAGATATTATAATTGTCCAAGTATGACTCGAAATTAATACATTTAAAATGTTTAAATAAGTTATAAGAAAAGTAATATATATGAAAAATTCCACATCAAAATGTCGCAAAAAAAGGTGAAGTTTTCAAACCCGCCTGCTAATGTTAGATATCTTTAGCTTATTCAACAGGTAACTCACTTTTTTAGAAATCAAAGCAAAATTCAATTACAGTTTCAAATTTTTTATTGTTGATAACTCGATAAAACTAAAAGATATCATTCAAATTTCTTCTGAAAAATGTTTGCAGGTAAAATACCTTTCATGACAGTCAATAAAAATACAAAATTATTCCATGTGACTAACTTGAAAGTGAATAAATTCATTCTTAACTCTAACCATTATTTATTATTTATATTTTTATGTTCAATCAGTTATTTAGGGTTTATGGTTTACGCTCATTCAGTGACTCCTCTGCCTTATAAAAAAAGAAGTATTTTTATTTAACATTTAATATTAGAACCGCCAGAGGCAATCGTGTTGACTGCCCATAAAAACCGTGTAGTTTTGTTGAAAAATACTTGCAAAAATGTGTTTCATTAATAGAAAATAATTATAATAAAACGAAAAAATTTAATTTAAACACGTATTTTATTGTAATTTTCAAATTATAAAATTCAAATTAAACGAACTCGAAAAAGCAGTGCCGTTTATGGTTGCAATAATCATTATAAACATGTGCGATTAGTTGAAAAATGTTTTTAGTTATAAAATTATTTATGTTTATTTAATTTTTGATGATTCAAAATTATTTTTTTTCAAATTTTTCTCAATATACGTCATTTCAATGGCAGTAATCAAAATGACTACTCATGACGTTTCTAATAAAAAATTAATTATCTCAGCTTCTAATTCATTTTTTACAACGTTTCAACGAATTCATAGTTTTTAAGAAATAAATATAAGTCACAAAGTTTCAAGTAATTTAATTTGTTTGTAATTTCATAAAAGTCACAGCATAAGTTTAAATTTTGAAAACAGCGAAATAACTGCGTTGGTTGTTCTACTGTGTAGAAATAAAAATGATAAATTCTGCTGTATTCTACATTCTATTTTCTTATATCATTTTTGAAAACTAGGTTTGAAATCTTTTATGATATTGTTTAGAATTAAAAAAAAATATAAAAAAACTTTTATAACAATTTGTCATTGTTTTATTAATTTATAAAAAGAGTTTTATTTCTTTATAAGGTATTTGAAAATGTTAAATGCTCTAATTTCGACTCATAGTTGGAAAAAGATAATATCATTTTTAAATATTTTAATATACAATTGCTTTTGAAACGACTCTTTGTTCAATGAAATTTTGTGATGACTTAGTTTTCTATTCTTTTTGAGATGTCCAAGTTTTCAACCATTTTTTAAGTTAACTTACTTTTTGAGTTATTTTTAATTGAAATATTCTTTTTTTCATGAATTTTCGAGATAGTCTAGTTTTTGATTCTGACGCTGAATTATTAAATGTTTCCAGCAATCAGACTGGGAACTAATGACATTTAAACGGAAAAGCTGGTTAAAAGTTCCAAAAAATGAAAGGTTTATTTCAATTGAAGAAGGGGTAACAAAAGTTTTGCAAGGAGGTTTTGGTTTTCACAGCACTCCGGAAGCTGTATATCCGTTGATAGAACGAACCTTTGAAAATCGAAAAATTTGTGAATTAACAGAAGTTCACACGACAAGACCACAGTCTTTATACCTAAACACACGTTTGAATAGCCCTTTTTCAGAAATGACAAAAATAGGGTAATTTCATTGTATCAAGTTATCGATTGTTAATTATTATTAATCATAAATTCATTTTTATTATTATTATAAAATTTTTCTGCAGATCTTCGTTATTGTTTGAAAGAGGATTGATGAAACGACAAATGAAAAGGTGGCAAACAAAACCTCTAACGTGTCGTCGAGATATATTAAATGCTGAAAGCATAACTATGGTTGAAGTTGCGCCAAGTTTTTTTCTTTTGATGGCTGGATTTATACTGTCTATTGCAATTTATATAATAGAACGAATAATATTTAGTACAAAGAAAAAACAGGATTTCAAGTTGAAAACAAATGAAAAGAAATTAACAGTGATGGACATTAAGGAAATGTTATTGAAAAATAAACTAATTAAGTAAGTTGAAACATGTGTGCAGTTGAGAAATTAAAATAAAAATAAACGAGTTAATCAGTGCTACTGTTTTTCACCATTTTTTCATAAAAAATGACCTTGTTCTTCAAAATCACTTATTCTTTTAAAAATATCCTAAAATACTGTCTTGATAATAGATTCTTCCGTTGAGAATTTAAAAAATTACAATTGTCCAATTTTTAGTTAGTTTTTATGGTTTTCGAAAATAAATCATATGTTAAAATCTATAGTATTCTGTTTATAGCTTGTTATTTATTTATAAATATATATAATATTTACATTTTTTTTTAAGTTCCTTTAAGCGAAGTGAACCCCAGCGCTGTTGAATCCATGAAGTAAACTAAACAAACAATATGAATACACATTATTAAACTAGATATATAATTTATATTATTTTTTAAACGCTTTTTTATTGCATTCAGTGATATTTTTACTTATAAATTGAAAAAAAATATTTTTAAGTTATTCAGATTTCTTTTCATTTATTAATTAATGTACACGATAAAAATTATTAAATTATAAGAGCAACCTAATTACACGAATAAAATTTATTTTCTTGTGTATTTTTTTCTTAATGAACATTTAAATTCCAAATTGGTTGTTGAAAATTTATTTTTATATAAGTCAAAAATATATTTGTACTATATTATTAACTATATTATATCGTCAAGAATTTAATACAATTGAAATTAAATACAAATTAATTTTGTCTACCTGACAAAGTCATCGATGTCCATTGTTCTGGCTCGTCTTTCATTGGCATTTATTTTTTTCAGTATATCATTTATCAAAACTTTCATATCAAAATTCTCAGGTACTGATTTATTATTCATATTGCAGTGTAGCCTATAATTTTGTTCCAGTACAGTTGTAATACATTTTTGTCCAAATATTGATGCGAGAACTTTGTTTTTACGATTGAATGCAATTCGTGTCATTGCTTCCCATTCCTAAAAATATATAAAAAAAAAATTATTCTGAAATGTATACATTTATTCTTAATCTTATATGACCCTAAAAAATAACTTATCAGTCAATTTTTTTAAATAAAATTGGAATTTAAATATTTTTAAATAAAATCTTAAATAATTTTTATTATATAATTCTTTTCAAGACATTTAAAAACTTTTAAATTAATTATGTAATACCTTAAAATTGATAGGTGGTAAAGGATTTCGAGGTTCAATTCTGACCACACTTGAATCCACTTTTGGTGGTGGTCTGAAATTATTTTTACCAACTTTCATAATCGTGTCCACTCGTGAAAGTAGTTGTGTGTTTACACTTAATCGACAGTAAATTTTGTCTCCTGGTTTTGCAACTAATCGATCAGCAAATTCTTTTTGAAACATCAAAACTGCGCACCTAAAAAAGTATCAAAAATATTCAAGATAAAAAAATATAAGGTAAATTTTACAGTTATATATTGTAAATTACTTTGTGTAAAAAATGAAATTATAAAATAATATTACCTGAAAATTGGTCTATGTAAAAACAGTTTGAACACAATAGGCGATGAAATTTGATAAGGCAAATTAGCAACACAAACATCAAAAAATGGCAAATCACATTTCATAACATCCTTTTCCACAACTTCCAATTTAGTTTGATATATTGTACCTTGAAATCTCTTTTTTAATTCTGCCACCATTCGAGAGTCAATTTCATAAGCAATAACTTTTTTGGCTTTTTCTAATAATTTTGCTGTCATGTTTCCTGTACCAGGACCAATTTCAAGGACTACATCGGTGGGCCTGATTGCAGCTTTTTCAACAATAGCCGTGACAACTAACGGATTTTTTAAAATATGTTGACCAAAGTCTTTGTTGAAAAAAATGCCTGAAAAATTTTAAAATCACAATTTACTACATTTTTATTTGGTGTATTTGAAAAAAAATATATATAATTAAAAAATATATTAATTAGTTATATAATAATAATTTTATTTAAAGTTTAATAAAAAAATATTTAAATTTAAATAAATAAACTATATATTTTGAATAAAATTGATTTAAAAATAGGTTATATTTTGACATACCTTGCCTTGTAACCTGTTCATGAACCCGACTTTTCTTTTCTGCTTTTATCTTCGGCATTTTTAATTATAATATAAACACTTAGATATAAATTAACAACTTTATAATTATTACTGAATCAAAAATCACGACTCCAATTTTAGTAAACATACACATAAACTTTTACCACGTGTTTTTGTTATTTAGATATATTTTTTGTAGTGTTCTAAAACTCACAAGCAACTATCTCTCTCTTTAAGTATGGATTAAAAAAGCCAAAGATACTTTGTTCTGAAATGACCTTAAATATAATTTTTAAAAAATTGATTATTTTACAAAATAACATCAAAGTAATATTTTTGAACTTATTAATATTTATTTATTATTTATATATTTTTTATTTATGATAAATCAAAATTTGAATTGGATATCAATGACGAATAAAAAGTAATTAAACACTTTTAATTGTAATTTGTGTATTAAACTGTTTACAATATAATACAGTCATTAATATAATATGTCCTTATATATATATTTATATATATTTTGTAACCTGTGTTTATTTAGGTTTCAACAGCCAACAGCGCTGGATTTCATTTCATCTGATGTCCAAAGTGTGAATGTATATATAATTATAAATATATAAAGAATTAAAACGCAAGAGATCTTAATTTACAATCCATTTTCGTTGAATGCAATTCAACTTATAACTTCCATGGTTTTTTTCTTCAATTCATTATAAAATGAAAACTTAACTTGAAAATTAAAAAAAATGAAGAACAATCCTTCCACCCAAACAGCTCAATTCTAAAAATCATACAAAAGTATTATCCACTAATTCCTGCAATCATGACGATATACTATACATTTTTGTTCATCATCTGTTTTTGGACAATAAATTAATCATAAATTATAAAAGAAAACTATAGACAAATGCACGAAAAATACTTGCTTGATGATTTGAATTAAACAAATGAATGTAATTATTTTACAAAACCGAAAGAGAAAAAAATTAATAATGTAACGTCGAATGAATACATTTAAATAGTTATAATCGGCTCTCGAGTTCACATCAATGCGTATTTCTGATTTTTTCTTTTTTATCGGACTTTCGGTGTCTCGATTCACGGTGCTTCTTGTGCTTTTTTGATTTCTTTTCCTTAGACTTGTGCTCTTTTCGCGAAGACGATGAATTACGGCGACGTTTACTTTTCTTTGATCTTCGTTTTCTACCCTTTTTATCGGAATCTGTACTGGAGCTTCGCGTACGACTTTTATATCGGTCATCAGAACTGCTGGAATCACTTGAAGAACTAGACCGACGACTTTTTGCGGCGCGATGTTTACTGTGATCTGAAAAATATATTAAAATTATATTTAAAAAAAATTAAACATGGTATTTATAATGTTAGTTTTTTAGAAAAAGAGGATTGGTCCTTACAAGAAGAATCTGAATCATCATCCGACTCAGAGCAACTGTCCAAAGAAGATTCATAGTAGTATCTGCGTTTAAAGCCCATCTTTCTGCGTTTCCTTTCTCTGGTACGATTTCGTATAGAGCTCATACTAGAATCTGAGTCTGAATCTGCATCAGCACTAGAACTTCGACTTCGTTTCAAGTAGAGCTTAACTGAGCAAGAATTTTTGGTCGCGGAATCTGTACTCGAATCTGAGTTCGGTAATGGCGGTGTGTAAGAGTGCTCTGGGGTGTCGTTGTTTTGGTAAGACGTGCTCGGTAAATTGAACGACAGTGTGATTTGAGATTTGTTTTCTTCTTCTTCGCCTCTTGTGTTTGCAGTTTCTGTACTGTCGAATGATGACATAGACGATCTGAAACGAAAACAATAATTAAAGCATTCTGATGACTTGTATTGATTCACCAAACAAGAACTCTAAAAGTTGTTTTAAAATTGATATATATTAATTATTATTATAATTCAAGTATTTCATGCTAAATCCGTTAAAAAAAAACAAAATGCAGAGAATTATATTTAATATATTTAACAAAGTTTGTCTACAAAAAAATTTGAAAAAAATAAAGTATTACTTTAATATAAATCACGCATTACCATGTAAACACATTTTTTGTAAACAAAATTTTTGAAATACCTTAAGAAATACATGAATGAATTTTCACCCAATTTCATTGTAAATTGCAGATTTGTCTAAATTTTGTCCTTTTATTTTAAATTTACTTATTTCTGAACATATTTCAATAGCTTTTGTTCATAAGTATACCTTTTTTAAACCAAAGTAGTATGAAATGGCTGAATTCTAACAATACTCAATTTTTTTATATCAATTTTAATTCACGATTAAAAAAACATTAATTTAAAAAATGAATGTCAATATTGTTTAAAAATTCTTACGATTGGGAAATTTCAATTTCAATGACTTCATCACTATCGGAAGACAGATCAACGACTTCAAAAACGCGATCCTCCGGTCTAACAACATTTATAATTTCACATTCGTCCGAGCTCGAACTGGAATCTGAAAATGTGAGATTAACAACATCAACGACTCGTTCTCTCGGTACCAGGTTGGTTTCAAAAATAGGGGTCAAGTCTTCAATTATATCGGGTATGTCCCAGGGAGGAGGCCGGAAGGGTGCTTCGCGTATGGCTTGAACTTCTTGGACAACGCGGATATCATTGTCTGTTCGGTAAGCCACGGGTAAATCATTTGTCCAATAGTTTCTCCTGCGAGTATTAAGTCTTGGCAAAATTTCTAAAAGAATACAAATTTATAGTTCTGTATACTTGGTACAAGTTTCTAACTTTCAAAATCACAGACAGAAGCTTACCAACAACTTCTTTTGGATAATATTTAACGTGTAAATCGTAGCCAACAACGTCGTATCCAGAGATAGCAAAATTCCACAATTCGTGTCTAAAAATGTAAGTTTCTGCGTCACTCATATAGGCGTTGCAATGATTGACGAAAGGCCAGGACCGAATACTGCAAGTTTTTAAGATATCCATAATGGCGTCCACCGTGGTGTTCAGAGGAAAGTTTAGTGTAGTACAAAAAATGGCATGCAACTCTCGTCTGATGAAGGGCAACAGACGACGTAATTCCGCTGGATTATTTCTGTAAAGATAAATTACACATTTTAATTACCTCAAAATTGATCATTTGCGTAATTATTAATTTTGAACAAGTGTCCAGCGAAGATTCAAAATAAAATTTAATGTTTTTTCAAGGTTAAACTCTTTTTTCAAGGTTGTTTATAAAACGGTTCTTCAAACAAATTAATAAAGCTAAACACCTTTAATTAAAAAAAAAAGAGTTCAAAATTGATTTTTGTATATTTTGTTAGTTTTTTTTTATGTTTTCAGTAATTTTTTCTACATTTTTATTCATAATATAAATTATCTTAAATGAATTTAACACAAAAATAAACATTTTTAACGAAAAATTCTTTTGCAAATTGGGGGAAAAAATTGTTTGAACCAGAATAGAAACAAAAAAAATAACAAGCTTAAATTGTAAAACAATTGCAAGTTTTATATTAATTAATATATTTAACTTTTGAAACATTTAAAAAATATTTTAAATTATGAAAAGTTAAAGTTTTTAATTAAAATTCCAAGCTTCTTCAAGGTTCTCTGGACACTGTGAATTGTAATAATTTATTTCATTTTATTTTTTTTTTTAATTAAAATAATTGACCTATAAAATGTAGGCGAAGACTCCCTTGGTAAGCCAGTTCTGTTTCTCAGCAGACTTGAATAAAGTAACTCCCGATAAACTCGTCGCCGAAAGTGTAAACTACGGCGCTCAGGCAGCGGTATATGTAGTGGCGGGGTGTTTTGCATTCTGTGCATTCTCTGGCGAAAAAATTCATTCCAATTTTGATTGCTCCAGCCGTAACGCGAGATCGTCGCCGGCATTTCAGTTGGCAACCAATTTGGTCGGTCGGGAATAATATTGTGAGCATTTTGAATAGCTTCAACTTGACACTGGTCGTAGTCATTTTCTGATCTCACATTGTGAATGATTGAGTTAAAATTCTGTTTGCAGAGGGGACATTCTCGTTTGATTTTCGACCAGGTTAGAATGCAAGAAAAACAAAACTGATGAAGACAACTGTCGGTGTACGATGTGTTTTCTAGTCGGCCAAGACAGATGGAGCAGTTCGGCTCCGGAGAAGATGACCCTTCACGAGAGTTTTGCATTAATCTTGGACGTACCTGCATTGGCAAATAAGCCAGTGCAGGTTCTGCGACGAGGTTCTCTGGCTCAGCCATTACTGCAAAACAAACTTGTATTAGAAAAGTATAAAGTTTAATTGGAATGCATTACTTTTTAATTATTTGACATTTTTATGTAATAAAACAACATAAATACTTTCTATTGATAAACCAAAATCGTGTAATTTTATATTTGATAAAATAACGCTTAAAAAATTATATTAATTACTTTTTTTAAATAAAATGTTTAAACTTTTCTATCTTAACAATTAACTTTATCTTATCTGTTAAGCTGATCCAGAAACATTTTAAATTTGTACTATCAAAAGAAAAAAGTGTTTTCAGCAGGAATTTATCAAAGTGTTTATAAATCTTACAAAATTGTTTGTATGACAAAACAAATTATGTTGTGATTGTAACTGTGAATTGCTGATTTTCAATTAAAAAATTTCATTAATAGTTGTAACAAACTGATTTCAAAATAAAACACTTTTCATTATAAATATTTTTTTATTAAACATCATTAAAAAAAATGCTGAATTAGATGTCTTTGAATTATTTTTATTTTTATTACTACAGTGAAATAGTAGTAAATATTTTGATTATTTTCTCTTTTTTGTAATTATTCACAAACTGTCATACAAGTAATCAGAAATGTCCATTTTTGTGTTACATTAATCCGTAAACTAGAATTTTCTTATTAAAACCAATAGAAATTCAGTTTACTCACTTGTGCAGTTACTCAGAAAATTAAGTAATCGCAATTTTCAAATTCAGCAATTATCCGAATTGTAATTAAACACTATAAAATCTAAAGGAATTTAAACAACGCAATGAAAAATCTAAATTTGATATACTGAGAAGGTTAGGTATCACAAATCTGAAGCCAACTTAATGCGTTTCCTTGTTTCTTCGATTGAAAACATTTTGTCCCGTGTCAAATGACCTGTCAAAATGCAGCAACACAATTTCTCTCAAGTTTTCTACACCAATCAAAGATTATCTGTGTTGTAATCTAAAGATAACTCATTTTCTATCTTCTTTTATTTTTTTCTAGAAAAAAAAATTATACTTTGTTAATCCCTTACAATCTTTATTTGTTTACTCGTAAAATCCACTGAATTTAATCTTAAAAATGCATTTTGTAATTTTGTTCAACAAAATAATGTTATACTTAGAAAAAAAAGAAGGAAATTTATCCTTATTGAACAAGGGTTTTTGATTGACAAAAATGTGTTAGCCAGTGATAATCAGTTGACGTAACAATTACGATTGGTCAGATGAGTGTTTTGCTATTTATATGCTCACCTTCTGCCGGCCTCGAATTGAGGATGACGAAATTGCCAGAAAAATGATGATTTTTACACGTCGCGACACAAAATTTATGCTTCAGTTAGACGTTATATTGGTGAGAATGAGGACGCGGAACGAACCACGACCATTTCTCCTTCAGTCCTTTCGTCCCTACAATAGAGAACTTCGTGCAATCATATGCGCTACTCGGATCATGCGTTCTTTTACGTGACTACTTCTATCCTTGTCACACCAACGTAACCGACTTTTGTGCTCTAATGGCCTGCAACAAAGATGACAAATATTAACATTTCACATTGCAGTTTCACATAGTTTTTATCTCCTTCTATTATATGGAAAAAGAAAGAAAAAAAAGTGGTTTAAAAATAAAGTTTCTTTTCTTTCTCTTTTTTATTCAATAAACAAAAACAGATTTATAAAAAAATATTTATAATTTTATTTTGTATAATACAAAAGGATAAACAAAATTTAAAAATTAAAAATAATGAGTAACATTTAGTGTTCGTTGCTCATTTCAATTGTACATATTTAATTTTCTTAAGTTGCATCACTGCTTTCTTTAGTTCGTACCCAATGAGATGAGTCAATAGAATCTGTCCTTGTTTATTTGTGTCTTTAAACGTAAGAGTGAAAAAGACAAATGCTAGGGAATTTTTTCTTTGCGAGAAAACACTGCACATCATGGCGCTTTTCATTAATCTCTAGACTCATTCCATCATAAGGATCTCTAATGTAAACCGTCTCTTTTTCGCCGTGTTACCGTCAGTTTAACAATGGTAAGTGATTTTAAGTTCGTGTTTTTACAATAATATCCGTTGTAA
This sequence comes from Idris sp. 1 HC-2018, assembly GCA_022817325.1. Lineage (NCBI taxonomy): Eukaryota > Metazoa > Arthropoda > Insecta > Hymenoptera > Scelionidae > Idris > Idris sp. 1 HC-2018. The sequence continues at coordinate 15,877 of JABFPM010001770.1, forward strand.
TCCTTGCAAAATTGAAACAAAAATTGTATTTTTTGTGGCAAAATATAGAATTTATTTCATAAGAAGACAATTTGTGCGTATATTTTCAATTTTTGTTAACTTGTTGATAGAAATATGTCGCCGCACTTCTGTGCACAACACTAACTTGGAATTATTTTTTAAATAAAATTCTAAGTCATTCTTCATGCACGTGTTTATGTCACTTGAATTATCGTTTTTTCTATAAAAAAGAAGTTGTTTTACTTATCGAGTTTCTTTGTGATTATATTTATTAAACTTAACCTGAAAACACTTTGACATAACCTTTAAAATCAAGTAAATAAAATTTGTTTTGATCCTTATAGTTTACTATTAATTTTTCCAGTCTTAATTTTGCATGTGTAATAAAAATCTTACAAAGTTTTAATTGGAAAGCTCCACAAAATACTGATTTTTATTTTGTTAACATTTTAATTAACACATTGTGTATTTTCAACAATTTGTTTGTAGAAATATGTATTTGTTAGACGATTGTTTAGTTTGATTTTTTGTTGACAGGCGCGTGGACCAAAAAAGCATTTGAAGCGTCTCAATGCCCCGAAGGCATGGATGTTGGACAAGCTCGGAGGAGTGTACGCTCCCCGGCCGTCCACTGGTCCTCACAAGTTACGCGAATCAATTCCACTTGTTGTGTTTCTTCGCAACCGTCTCAAATACGCCCTCACCAATTGCGAGGTGAAAAAAATTACCATGCAGAGATTGATCAAGGTCGACGGAAAAGTCAGGACAGACCCAAATTATCCAGCTGGATTTATGGGTAATTACAAACTTTTACTTTTTAAATCTTTTATTCAAATATTGCCAAGTTACACTTTGGTTTTAAATGTAATAAAATGCAAAATTGTCAAGCAAATTTGTCTTTTAAAATTCATTTAAAATATTGTCACGAAAATAACAGATATTTTTTATATATTAGTCATTTACATGGTTGCATTTATATCAAAAAATAATTTTACTAAATACGCAAAATTCCAGTCAGATTTTCTGGCCATATCGAAGCTGTGTTGAAAAATATATTTTTTTTCTCAGTCAAAAATTGGCCGAAATTAATTTATTCCTCTATACGGTCACAGGCTGGAAACATAATACCTTTCTGTATCACCAAAGTGGAGTACAAAAAATTAATTATAAATTGTTTATATATATATATACAAGAAAAATACTTTTGTAATTCATATATTTAAGGTTTGTATATTTCTATAACTCATTTTAATTTTACACATTGCAGATGTTATTACCATTGAAAAGACTGGTGAATTCTTCCGTCTTATCTATGACGTGAAAGGCAGATACACAATTCACCGTATTACCGGTGAGGAAGCTAAGGTAAACATAACAAAATTATGCTCTTTATTAAATAAATTTAAATATCAGTAAAACAAGACAAACATTTTTAAAGTATAATTTAAAAATCTAACATTTCAAAATTTTATATCAACATGAAAATTAATTGTAACATTTATATTTTACATAGAAAATAAAAAAGATGAATTTTATTTATTACGGTTTAAGAAAGAAAAAAGAATCTGATATCATTCTTAATATTACAGTATAAGCTTTGTAAAGTAAAACGCGTCCAAACTGGACCCAAAGGAATTCCCTTCCTTATCACCCACGACGGTAGAACAATCCGTTACCCTGACCCATTGATCAAGGTCAACGACACAATCCAGCTGGACATTGCCACTGGAAAAATCCTTGACTCAATTCGTTTTGACTCTGGAAACCTTTGCATGATCACTGGCGGAAGAAATTTGGGACGAGTTGGTACCGTAGTCAACCGAGAAAGACATCCAGGTTCTTTCGATATTTGCCACATCAAAGATGCGCAAGGCCACACTTTTGCTACCAGGTAAATATCAACATTTTTCAAACAATATTTTTGGCCATATCGAAGCTGAGTTTGAAATTCTATTTTTTTTCTCAGTCAAAAGTTGGCCGAAATTAATTTATTCTTCTATACGGTCACAGGCTGGGAATGCAGTACCTTTCTGTATTACCAAAGGGGGATACAAAAAATTAGTTAAAAATGAATTCATGTTTTGTTTGTTGAATTTTTAAGTTTCATTTTATTATATTTTTTATTTCAGATTGAACAATGTGTTCATCATTGGTAAAGGTTCAAAGGCATACGTGAGCTTGCCACGTGGCAAAGGAATCAAGCTTACCATTGCTGAAGAACGTGACAAGAGATTAGCTGCTAAATCGAGTAACTAATTAAGGAATTATTATAAAACCAAAATAAATTGAATTTGATATTTCAATAAATATTTCTTTTCATTATTTCCCTTCTTTATTGGTATAAATAACACAGTTTTAAGATTAAATTTTTAAATTGTATTATTTTTATTCTATTTAAAGTTAATTTGAAGTAATCAATAATTAGTAATTATTAATTAAAATATAAATTCATTTATATTGAAAAATAAAACTTTTTGTTGAAAAAAACTACATTTTTTTTGATAATACATCTTTTTTAATTATTGTTAATTTTGAGTTAAAATTAGTTGAAAATAATTTTATTAAAATGTATTGAAATTATTAAAGATGAATTTAAATTTGTATATATAATATTGGAATTTTTATTGGCTATAAACTTTGGAGTATACAAGCCAAAACACTACATTCTCACAAATACTGTCAATCACATACATACGTTTACATATACACTCGAACCTTGCGATACCAGTCGGTTCGGGATGAAATCGCTATTGCGAGGTTATAGTAGAGGGGCGTCGTGGGCCAATTAACGCACACGTGTACAGGGCCGTAACTGGCGACAGCTGTAATCATTTTATTTTAAATTTTTTAAAGAAACTGTTGAACTTATAATTATAAATATATTATTTATATTTTTAAATTAATTATAAAAAAATGAAAGGATT
>JABFPM010001771.1:0-18798 GCA_022817325.1 Idris sp. 1 HC-2018
TTTTCAAAATAAACTTATTGACAGGCTATTTGTTCAGTCGTACATTTTAAATGGCCTGAAACAATATTTTAAAAATAGCAGGCAATATTTTTAAAATCGAATTCTGAATCAACCCTTCTAAATTGATCATGTCTAGTTGCATTAAACGTATAAAAGCTTGGTTTTTACAAGAAGGAATTGCAAACCATAATTAATGTGCACATATTGATACTGCATATAGCTTATTATTAAAAATACTTTGTGTGCGTGTTTAATTTCCGGTTACAAGTGGAAAAAAAGGCAAATATTTAAAGCCAACAAACAAGTTGTACTTTGGGAATTACACTTTTGATCTCATGTGAAACTACTGCTTAAAATTAAAGTTTAGCGCAGATGAAATAATTGATGTATCATTTTCGCGATTGACATACGTCGCTACTATATAGCATCGAATTGCTTTTATCGGATTATTGAACGAATGAAACCGTTCTGTAGCCTATATTCTACCCGAATGATTGTATTAAAAATCCTTTATGATTCTTCTCCACAGATATACTCAGCCTTTAACAAGTTATCGATCTAAAGTTTGAAACATGGAAACTGGATATGAAATGACGAGCGTAAAATGTCTGCTGTACTTTATGTAAATGTCAACTGTAGTTTACATTAAGTGTTATATTGTGTTTCATATACCCGATCTGTACTTTAATATTATAATTTCATAAATAATTTAAACAAACGTGATTGATGGAGCTTGCATCTAATTAAATAATATATTTCCTTTATAATTAATATATTAAATAAAATAATATACTTTCTCTAATTTTAATGATTAAATAAAATTTGGTATACTGTAATAGAGTAAATAAAATTTACGTTGCATGTATAAAACATGTAATATCACATATGGTTAATTCTAATTATTTGTATGCAGGCTAAAAAGTTGTTGCTCCACATGAAACGTCGGAAATTATGAAAGTAATTTTTGGCTTACTGTTTGTAATTCAATTAAGCCGCTACATTCGCATGTACTATTATTAAGAGTAATATTTTCATAATCAAACTTAATAATTGAATAATTTTTTGAATGCAAGCAAAATTTAAGCATTAAATAAAATATATATTTCTATTATTAATTAAAGTTTTTTAGAGTACTTATTTTAAAAATGAATTATGGACAAATAATTTATTTTAGTCTTAAATATAATTTGGTCTTGATAATGTTATAATTTTTATATGATCTGCAATATGAGCAGTTTGAATTCGTGAAACAGGTTAATGCAAATTTATAAAACGAAAAAATAAATCGTAGCATTTTTTTTGGTAGTTACAAAAATTTCAATAATGATTTAATGAAATGAGAGGGAGCATAAAGTATGAGACACAATTTAGCGAGGACGAAAAAAGGTGAAAAAGCTAGAGATTTCTCTTAAGAAAATCCGACATTTTATCACAAAATGATCTGAAATTCAATTGTTTGAGTTTAAATGATACGTCATTATTCAAAAAAGGTGCGAGATAACACTCAGGGAGTGTTCAAATTTATGAGTAGGATGACACAAAAAGAATTAAATGAATATATTTGGTGTGAAGTGATGAGCGACAATAATTTCGGTGACAAAATGAAATTTTGATTTCGAAATACATATTACATTAGAAAACGATTTTCAAAGTAAATTAAAACGAAAATAAACTTAATTTTTCATATTAGTTTGTCTGAAAACGTTTTTTTAAAATATTCAATTTGACCTGTAAAATGTATGTTACACACATGAAATATACATGTAACATGCGTGCCTTAACACATGTGTAACACACATGTAGCATGCGTGTGAATCTTGCATGTTATAAATACGTGTTACATGCATGCAACACGCGTGTTTAGCTTTTTTATTTCAATATTAAAAAATTTATTTAAAAAATTAATATCATAACAATGTTTATTTGTGGATTTTGTCGCTTTTTCTGCGCACGTGTCCAGTCATGTAGAATTAATCTGAAAATAAAGAAGAAATTAAAGTGGTGCTATAACATTCTTATGATATTTATTTTTTAAATAATTTTTTTAACATTGAAATAAAAAACTAAACACGCGTGCTACATGCATGTAACACGCATGTTTTTTTTTCACGGGTACATGCAGTAGAAATTTTCCATTCTGTTGATATTACCTTTTACCAACATAAACAGAACTAAAATACCTGATGTAGGTACACACTGTAATAAAAATTAAAATACATATTTTCTTTGACAATTTGATTTCATAAGAATTTTATTTTAATAATTTTAGAAAAAAATAATTTGAATATACAATTTGCAATTGAAAAAAAAAATAGCGAAACAGATAATCAACTGTGTTGAAATTAAAATTTCACTTTACATGTGATTATATTCTAACCAAAATGATGTCAAATTACGTTATAATTCAGTTGTGCTAAATCTAGATTTATGGAAAATTACACGAAGCGTATAATTTATTTCCTATAAATCATAATTCTAATTTTATTTAGTATTTAAAGAAAAATAAGTAAAAAGAATTTCTGTTAAAATTCATTGCACATAACCTCCAATTGAAGTTAATGAATCTAAAAACAAAAATAAAAAATAAACTCATTAGTGTGAAATTTGACCGCTTTTTATGATTATAATTAAAAAAATAATTGAATCTTACCATTTTTATGCATGTCTTATAGTTGTTTGACGAAATTTCTTTAAACTTTATGCGGTGATATTTATGAGTTAATTTAAACTCCGTGTTTTCTACAGATACACTTGAATAAAAAAGCACAAAACATGAAGCAATTTGACTGCGATTCATTTCATTAGGAAAACAGTATTTTTTCATACATCCTGACAGAATAAAGACAATTTAAAAGTATAATTAGGAGCGAGCATATTTACATATTCTTTATACGGTCTTCTTTTCGTGAATGTACCTGCGAAAAAAAATCAATATTGCTACAATCAGTAACTCACAAAGAAAACGTTTTTGCTACTATAAATGAAAAGCGTTTTGATATCGCTAGATGCAAATGTTTGAAAGCATTTAGAAACTCATGTTATATATATGTAAAATGTTTTATATATGTATATCAGTTTCATATATTTCAAACTGTATAACGATTTTATACAAAAATTTAAAACATTTTTCTAAGTTTAAAAGGTTTATATTTGTATACTTTACAAAAAATGTTTGGAATTTGCTTAAATGGAAATAACTCGCATATTTGAATATAATGGAGGTTTGAAATTTGTGCAAAAAGCAATTTTATAATTTATAAACAACAAATAGAAAAAAATGAAAAATTATTGCGCTTTGAAGTTAAAATAAAAGTTATTAGAACAAAAGTAGAATTGCACATTAAAACAGGTAAACTATATAAGTGACTTTTACTTTAGCTTTTATTTTAAATATTTTAACAATCATATTTGACGTACTAATTAAAAATAATCTCTTGTATGTAAGAAATTTTCTTTCCTTGCATAATTGAAGCAATCAGTATACTGTTGCAAAATCGTGTATTTAATATTCGATTCTTTTATAAGATAAGAAATGGATCCATTTTTGAAATGAGCGGTTCTCGTGTGAAGCACGAAACGAGAGGTGTAACCCTCTTAACGTCGTATTATTTTTGTAATAACTATATGACCTCGTACAAAAACGATAATACGTAGTCAATACATGATCAATACATTGATACAAAAATCAAACGGAAAAACAGATATTATTTAACCAACAATTTTTGTAAACTATAAAATCATGAACTTTAATAAAGTACATTCACGAGCAGTGAATCATAAAATATTCTATGGAATGGCAATATGTTTTACTATTCACTGCACGTGGGAATACAACAATTTTCTCGTTGAATGAAAATTTGTTTAGATTGCTTAATTGTCATACACGTAAAAACACCTTTAATAAACTATACTATAAAGTTGTTCGCAAATTCAACATTCATAATTATTATTTATTATTTTTAAATTAAAAAAGTAAGCAGTCTTTGTCAGATTTATTGTCTAATTAAGTTAATGATATTAAATCAATAATTATGAACAGAATTCACTTAAAGATAATTATCTCTCCACTTCAAATAAAACATTGCAAATACAAACATGATAAACATATCAACATATTGGCGTAAATAATAGCTACTATTATTGTTAATATAAAATATTATAACATACATTATTCATGTCGATCAAAGTTGACAGTGTCAAATAATTAAAATCAATGAGCATATAATGACATTAGTGTTTACAAACAAAATAAATCCAAATGTATATTTTACTTTGTTTAAGTATTAATTTTATACTTGTTTGTATTTAGTAAACTATTTTCAGAATAAATTAAAGTTATTTCACAGCCGACAACGAATAGTTTACATCAACATAAATACTGCATATGTATTAAAAACATAAAAAAGTGCAAAAACAAAAACATGAGATGTTGTGCTACCTTATACGAATTAAGACTCTAATTTAATAATCTTAAAAACAACACAAATAAAATAGTCTTCAAAAGCCCAAAATAATAACTAATTCAAATTCAATATAAAAATATTTAATTAACTTTGTATTTTGCTTTTTGGTTGAACAACGTGAAAAAATAAAGAAATGACTGGTTGCGCGAGCAATTAGGCTCGTATTTATATGGGGAAAGGAAAAAAAAACCTCCGAACCAATCAGCGAGTAGCACCGCGCGCTGATATACACTCACTTTCTATATAAGCCGGAGAGTCGAGGCGCTATGCTTCAGACTTTCGCTGACGTTCTTAGGATGAACAACGGACACCAGATAGGACAGGGCAAACTTTTACAATAATTACAGAACCCAAATGGTGTTGTTTTAGCAATGAAATTACTATGAAAATGTATGAATTAAAATAACATATAAAAATAAAAATTGTACAAGCACTTTTGTTTTACTTGTTAAACATTATAATTTTATGTAAAGACAATAAAATAAAAATATTTGCTTATTTAGATTAGTTTTGTTTAAAAGTTGTATGACTAGACAATGTAACTGCACCGCATAATACTTTTTTCTCACGAATTTAATTCATTATTCCGGGGTTTTAGAGTCGACGTGTATTGCAAAATATGTTATCAAACTAAGCCATTGTACGGATTGATATATTTGCGCGATTTCTTAGCGTTAGCAGTGACTTCGACTTGTCATGCGTAGTCATGATAAAAGCTTACAACACCGATGCCGCTTACACTTGGACGGCTTTACAAATGTCCCTTGTTGATTGTTATGGTTATAAATTTGAGCTTGCGATAAGGATCCGGATTTTTGTGTTTATATTGCTCGTAGGACCTATTGGTCGCTTCCCAAGGGAAAAAGGGTTGCTTCCGGTGGTTGGCGTGACTGCACCTTCCCCGAACAATCATAGGTGAGTTGCGGCTTCGTAATGCCTTTGAATGCCGCAGCAACCCAGTAAATGCGTGAAAGCTCCGCCGAGAGAGGGCGCAAAGCTCGTTTTTCGCGTGTTTTACGACCATCGCTTTTTACCATGGAGAAGCCGCATACAACCGGGCAGATAGGCGACCCGAATCAACTTGAACGCACGCTACAGAATGCGAAATTAATATTAATTACTGCGCTGCGTGCATTTTCTTTTATAAAATGGTCTGCATATTACTGCCATTCCTCATAAGAAAAACCAGTCTCATCTACTAAAATACAGACTAATCTTGCATTATTCACAATTTTAAATAACTTAATTATACGCTTTAATCAATAAAGTTGTAAGTGAGATTTCATACGTACAATGTAAACCCATTTTATTTATTGTCAAGCAACCTTAACAGGATTAAAAAATATTTTGTATTAAATAAAATACACAATTTTGGACGTCAACATTTTATTTGGAATGAAAACTGATTGAGTTTTATAGCTTTATAAAGAAAATCATTAAATTTTCATCTGATAGTAAAATTATATTCAGTGTCTAATTATAGCATAGTTTTGCATCAACGTTATCAGCGTAGTCCTGTAAAGCAGATGAATATAGTTTCAATATAAGTAACAATAGTTTGTCCATGAGGAAAAAATTAACGGGACTGTTTTCAAAAGAGCTTTAAAATGTATAATGCTGCATCACAGAGAATATGATGCAAAGTGACAAGTAACTACCCAACGCGTTTGCATTTTTAATGGACACTAGAATTAATTTTCATCCACTTTACTTTACGAAATTCGAACCTTACAGGGATGAAAAAGAATTTTATTTGTTTAATTTTAAAATAATTTGCACCACTTCGTTGAGAGGGAGACAACGGAGTATTTTAACGGAGAATCATTTTATTATATAACATTATTTCAGAAGATTATGTTTCAAATGCAAAAGTCGGATTATAATCATGTATATAAAATGTACAAGGACTCAGAAATGTATTCTTTGATATTAAAGAGTGAAAATGGTGCAATAAATTAGAACTGCGTTTTAAAAATCTAACCTTTGGCATTTATTAGGTTGCAGAATCTCTTTTTTGGAAACTGCAGATTTTATGAATTTGTGATACACACTTATTAAAAACCTCACTTGAAATTAATAAAAATTCATACAAGAGTTTTTTCTTTTTGCTTGTATTGCCATGTTTCTTTTGATTTCAATTTTTATCTCTCTACCGAAATTACACTGAAATTTCGATATTCTGAATTTTTCTATCTTGTGCAGCTTCGATATATCATAAACTGTTTTTCTAATTTTTTTTCCTTTTTTACAAAGAAAACGAGCCGGTCACAGAATAACGAATTGTCAAGGAAAGGGAAAAAAAGAAGATAGGAAATAATACAAAAAAATGCAGCGAAATATTGAGGTTGCAGAATGCTCAAACAAATCCATTAATAAATATTTTTTAAGCATTGTTTATTGGGCAATGAAAAATGTTTAATATAATAATTTCTATCGAAAAAGTAAATTTATAACAATGATGCTACTTTTATATTATTGAAATAGTCCATTTAGACTGATGTTCCATTAATATTTTATAAAAAATAAAAGTCTATTGTAGTGTATTGGTAGCTCAACCAACTAGAAATGTCATAAATGTGTCACGTACACATAAGGCAAAACCATTTTTACGTACTAAAGTAAAAAGATAGTAAGGTAATAATAAAGTTTCATAAATATTTCAATAAAAATATAGTATCAATATAAAATCTCATTCTCATTCGTTTTTTTTAATAATTGTTTTTATTATCAAATATTTTTAATTTATTTTTAAGATTAATATTATGTTTTATTTTATTGAATATCGTCACTATTAGTAATGTTTTGTACAAACAATGTTTTACGAAAATATAAATATTGAAAGTTTCTCAGACGTAACAATCTCGAAAATGTTTTAGTGCATTAAATGAAAAAGAAAGAAACTTAAAATAATAATCCACTAATTTTATTACAACTGAGATGTACTATTGAGAAGAAACATTCATATAATTTGATACTTTTATAAAATCAATACTTCTACCAGCAATTTTTTTTATTATTCTTTGGCAATGGCATTCCAAATTATCGATGACGTATAATGTTTGACGTAATTTGCTAATGATCTCTCATTCTTTTCCAATTAAGGAGAAAAATGGATTTTAATTTTTGTTGTAATTAAAAAAAAATATTCAATTAAATGTATATAATCGTTTTGTGGAATTCTTAATCGTATTAAATAAAGTTTTGTAATTTAACACATTTTTAATCAACCAAATGGTTTCATCCAACAGACATTTATGATTTAAACATTGCTATTTTTGTTGTAAATAATAAAATAATAAAGAACTCAAAGAAATGTAATCTAATGCTTAACTTGTTAGTGAATAAAATTAAATTATTATTGATTTTGTTTTATAAACACAGTGATTTTCATAAGATTTAAATATTCATTAACCAAATTGTTTGTTTAAAACAAAAATTTTAATAATTTCGCTTGCTGAGAAAATATGTTACAACATTTTCTACCATCAATATTATTTCAAAACTATTGAAGTGCATTTCTTAATATTTGTTTCTAAGTAAAGTAAAATGTAGTTATTAGAAAACTTTAATGTGGTTTGTTCTTTAAGATGAAAGTTATCTAATAAATTACAAACATTAATTTGTTTATTATTTTTTTTCAATAAAACATTATTTGTAATAAGTAATTATAACATTATTATAATTTTTATATGAATCTCATTATTATGTCAAAGGTAGTAATTAATTGTATAGAATATTTTAATGAGATTATTCTACAAAGCAAATTACATTAATGAAATAAAAACAATTATTTTTATATACTCCCATCATTTGTCCATTCAATAAATCTTTCTGTAAAACCATTTTTTTTTTCGTACAAAAAAAAAAGAATATATAAATAACTCACTTGATATTGTGAAATTTTCCAACTTAGGTAAAATATGAGATGAAGTTTGGTTTAAATTTGGCTACAACCTTGGCAAATATATTTGGTTGTGCTCTGATTATAAGTATTTTTCAAACTTTTCAAAAAAATGGTCGACAAAACTTTCTGCATATATATTGTCAATATATTTGCAGGGGTGTTTCAACAATTTGTTTGCAATTGTCTGAAAGTTATAATACAATTTATACCTGCAGTTTTTCTTTAGTATTTTGGTAAATATTTCCTTAACTACCAAAACATGTTCTCAGGTTTTAGATTGTCAACTACAATTTGCACTGTTTTGAAACCAGTTAAAACCATTATAATAGCAATTTAGTGAAGATGTTGGTAGAAGCATCAAGATCTTTTGCTATGTATTTGTCTCGTATATAAGGGTTTAAGTTCCATAGAACAACTTAATATACGATAATAAAAGTATAAATATTTTATAAAGAAAAAATAAAATTGTTTTAAAAAAAATTGAATTACAGATGGAAAAAGGAATTTCTTTCTCAAATTGATAATTAATTTTACAATTTCAAAGTTACTTATTGCAGCAAATTATTGCAGCAAACGTAGACTTCAATTTATGTCACCAGCTATAAAATAATCAAATCAAAACTAACACTATAACATTGGTCAACATCTACGAACTAAACCGTGAACTTTGTTCTGTGCAGCTGATGATGTGAATTTTAATGTCCAGATCAAGCAAGTTAGTGAACAAAAGTTAGAAACACTTTTCTGTTCAAATTAGATATATTTGACACCAAAAAAAGGGGGAAACCAATTTCATGAAATATCTAAATTTATATTTGTAAATTTGATTGTGTTAGTTTCAAATTATTAGTGAAATTTATTTATCAATTTTTTTTTTGGCAAAAAATAGGAAAAACCTCGTTGAACTCGTTCTTATTTTAGCTTTTAACATATTCAGAATATTCATTTGCGGCTGAGTGTGTAATGACGTTTAATTGCTAAAAAAGCAAGTTGGAACGAAAAGTGTTTAAAAATCTCGTTGTTTTATTATTCAATTCTTTGATGCGTGAAACAAAAAAATTTACGCTCTGCTGTATAGAAAAAAAGCCACATTCAAAGAACTGCTGTAATACAAATGTATTTTTTAAAAAAAACTCCGAAACTATTGCAGTAGTAGTTTCAGCAAAAAACTTAAATTACAAAAAAGATAGAGTTTTTCTCATCTTTTAACCATCAAAAGTATTTTAAATTTTAATTTGTGTACAACAATTATTTTTTTTATTGATTTCTTGAATAACTGTATAATTAAATCTATCAAGAAATAATTAAAATCACATTAGAATAAAAATTTTAGTAAAATCTTTGGAATTTGCATAAACTTGTTAAAAAGTCGTTTTTTGCTGTACAATATTGAGTAAGGAAAAATGTAGGTAAACAGGGTAAAAATGTAAAGGCAAAAGAAAAAGTGCAAATATGTGGAGAGTACATGTGTATGTATGCAGAGCATAAAGAAGAAGCATAAAGTACATATGCAACAGATACTGATGCATTGAGCATATCGATGTTAACACGTAGCAACGATAAACTGGGCCATTTAAGCGAACGATTGGTCAGTGATCGATTCTAAAGATTGGTCAAACAATTGACCTGATAATTTAATTACCAAATCTTGATGCAACATTACCAAAGTTTGTTATCAGCAAGATAATGCAATTATCATGGATCAAGTAATTATTTTAATTTTTTTCAATTCTTCGCTAGAATTTACGAAAAAATACAATTTATAAGAATTCACAAAATATTTAATTAACTAGGAATTTGCAACAAGTTTTTTAAGTTGGGATTTTACAACAAATTTAACCAAGTAGGAATTTGCAAAATATTTTATAGTTTAACAATTTAAAAAATATTGTAAAAAGTAGGAATTCGCAAAAAGTTTTGCAAATTAGAATATTACAACAAATTTTACTAAGTAGGAATTTGCACAAGATTTTTTAAAAGAGGATATTGCAAAATATTTCGCAAAGAAGGAAAATCTGCAAAATACATACAGAATCTTTCTAACAAAAATTTTTTCTGCTTACTTGATATTAATTGCTTTAATTTAGAAAAAGTAAGCAGAAGACAAAAAATAACAGCTTATCTGATATCAAAGTTACTTATATCGTTGCCTTTAACATATACTTTTATGTGCTAGCTTAACGATATTGCTTCAATGTCAATAAAAATAGTTTATGGCTTTCTTAAAAGCCACCCATGAATCTAAACATAAACATTAATATCTATCGTAACTATTACTCCAGACAATTAGGAAATGAAACACATGATGAGTCAAATTATTTTCTCTAGTAGTTCAATAATTTTTTTTCAGCAGATAAAAATTCTTTCTCAGACAAAAACAATTCAGGTTACTTTTCTTATTGTTTCGTAATGATGAAATTTTGTTCTGAAAAAAGTAGGCCTCTGCTTGTGGTTTAACGATTTTTCAATTCCACAGAAACTTTAATAGAGATCTTTTGACGGGAAACACTAGAAAAAAAAATTATTATTAGATCACTTCTGATAGTATGATGTACGAGACATTCAATGCTTTTCTTACGTGTTTTTTTTTATGTTTCAGTCGGTGCACTCAAGCTACTCAATGTAACCGTCCCCTCATACGTCCTGAAGGGTGAGAGCGCACATCTAAAATGCAGGTAAGTGTGCTTATACTATGTATATAGACTATTGAACGAAAAGGCAATAGCCACGTGTTTTTCTTTTCAGCCACAAAAATCAAGTTAAAATATTTCTCTCTTCTATAAATACGTATTGAGACAATATTTTTACAATATAATGTGTACTTAATTATTTATTTAAGACAACTTTTTTGCCTTTAAATATTATTTTATACAAATAAAATATTATTTTATAAAATACATATTATTATATAAATGTAAACTATTCAAAGTTTACGATACTTTTTAATTTTACACCATTCTTTTATTGCTTTCCATATTTAAGTTTTATAAAGTTTGATTCTTTTTTTTAAATTTTCAAAAAATTGATTCCGAAGGCAATATTTTTATGCAAAACGTTTTACAATATCTCTTTGAAAGTTTGTTTTTCCGTTCGATAACGCATTCCAATGTTTATGCATTTGAACATGAAATTGTTTTTGTTACAGAACAACTGTGCAAGAATAATAAGCTGATTATTGAGATTTGTTTAAAAATCAAAAGTAATCTTTTAAGTGTTTCTAACTCTAAAAAGTGAAGTATTTTATAAAAGCTACTTTACGTTTTAGAATATACATATATAAATCCACATTTGTACTGACGTTGAAAATAGCAAACACTTTTTCTATATCTGAGCAATGTTAATCCTTTTGTACCGAACATATATTATGTTTCGAAAGCAATAGATGCTTTTAAAGTAAAGATAACACTTTTATAGCAAAATTCTTTTTTTTAACGAGCTGAAAAAGAATTATTTTTCTCTGGATAAATTTCAAATGTATTATAACTGAAGTGTCATTTACGAAAATCAGTTTTAAGGAAAATTAAAATATACATTTTACTTTTTGATACATTTTCTTTTCTTAAATGATAAGTCAATTTCGAAGAAAATAACTTGAAATTTTTTTTCAGAGTCGTTATTAATATTATAAAGACAATTTTAAATTCAGGCGCATGTTCGATAACAGTTAAAAGAGCTGACAGAATAATCTCCGAAGCCGATAATCTCCTGAGCGTTTTTCTTGTTGACATTTAGTTTTTCGTTGCGAAGCTGAGAAAACATATTGGTATGTGTTTGTAGTTAAGTAACACCACGAAACAGAATCAATGAAAAAAAAATACGCTAAAGATTCTTTTGTAATATAAATTATAGACAATTTAACAATTAAAATGATAAAAAAATATGTATGTTATTATGGCGTATGTGGCCTTAAAAATTTGCAATATTCATTACCATTTTTCTGCTCAAAATGTTGATATAAAATTGTTTTAGTTTTTTTACAATTGATAATTTGCTTTTGTTTTTTATTAAAAAGAATCTTAAATCAGTTCATTACAAAAAAGTCATATTTTTAGTAGAAAAGAGTAAGAATGTTTGTCTAAAAATTATACTTTAATTATTCAGGATAAGACATTACATTATTCAATCAAAATTAAGGTGCAGGCTGATCGACATTTTTGAATAAGTAAAATGACCAAAATAGACATTTATTACCCACTAATGGATAATTAATAATCAATTTTACTTTTATTTCTTTATTACAGAAAAAATCATTCCCCAAAAAAATTATAAACAACTTCTTCTAACATTTAGAAATAAATGTCAACGAATTATTTTTTGTAAATTGTATTTTGCATAGATTTTTAATTATAAAAAGCTTTAGGGGATTGGAATCTAATTATAGTTGTGTAGTACACACACGCATACACACAGATATTCATATATAATAATGGGTTGACTTAAATAATTCGTTTATGCAAATAGCTAATTAAGCTTTTCACATTCTAAGGTTAAGACTGATACTGGTGTGTGTTAGGTAATGCAACCAAGTGAAATTAGTCTCATGTTTTACCACAGCAAAATTGCTAATCCGTAGACATTGATATGAAGTTGTTAATAAAATTATTATGACACGAAAATGCATAAACAACTTTAATTTTGTGTTTCAGATACATATTTTTAAATTTATTAATAAAGCTTTTATGGTTTAATACATTAAGCCTGGATATTACAGAAATTTGCATACATAAATTATTTCATCATTTATTAAAATGCAACTCCTGGGCATCATTAAATGATTTTTATTTTTCAAATTAATTTCAACAGTAGTCATAATTTATTTTAGACAAGTAAGAATTCATTTATTTGATTTAAATTGTAAAATTATTTTTGCACAAAATTTATTTGCCAACAAAAATGTATTGAATAAAGCAATAAAAATGATATATTAATTTTAAAAAAAGTTTATATTAATTTTATTTTTGTCATAATATTTTAATATTAAAAGCAATGTTTCATCTAAAATCAATAAACATTCTATTATAATAGATGCATATCCTTAAAGTTAGTGAAGTATAAGTTTATAAACCGTATTTAGATAGTCGATCAGTGAATAGACCAGTTAAGTAACTTTGAAACCATTATAGAAGTCTTCATACGCATCAATCCTATGTAAACCTATCTTTTCGGCGACTTGAGGAGGTCGAATATAATCTTCTTTCTACGAAGAATTACCAATACTGTCTTGAGTGTTATAAGCAATTTCACTAAGCCTTATAAGTATTTGTCAGTGCAAGTATATAGTATCTCGAGTTAATTTAAAAAAAAACTATTGATTCGAATGTACAAAAAATTATTACTAATCTGATTAAAAGAAAGAAAAATAACTTGTATTTTTTGTAAACTGAAAATAAACTTGTGCTTTATAGTTAATCGTATTATTATTACAACATTTCAAGTTGGAGTATCACAAGAGATATAATTTATGTATCGTTTGCTGTGAAGCATAATGCCCTATATTTCGTATTTAGCAGAATGTGTTTTACTTTATTTCGACGTAATAGAATAAAATTGTATCTACATTTATCAATAATTGTCTTAATAATCTTTGTTTATTAGTTTATGATACCATTTTGTGTTGTTTGATTATCGTGAAATGAAAAATAAAAAGCTTTCGAAGAAATAAGATAAAATTTCATGAAACTAAATTTCAATTGATTATCAATTTTTGACATATCAAAGCTCAGTTATTAAAACTCACTTTATGCTTCTTTTTTTATTTACTTGTAGACGAACATTTCGTTTAATATTTTTCAGATGAAAAACGAATAAAAAATTCATATTTGTAAAAAAAATTTTAAAAAAATGAAAAATTCAAACTCAGTTGTTGGAAATACATTTTTTCATTTAATTATGATAATTAACTATATTCTGAAAAAAGTGAAATTTTTTGTTTAAAAATTGTTAGCAGACTTGATTGAATTTTCCTTTAATTATATTACAAAAATTTATCCCGTATCTATTTAATTATTTTTTTTTATTTTTGAGACGTTTGTTTTTAAACACCTATTTTTGTACTACAGATAGTTTTTCCTCTGAACTGCTGTTGCATCTTTTTAGAGTAAAACTGAAACTGTAGACATCGATTTTGATGTAGCATCTGCATAAGATAAAATTTGTTTTCAAAATAGAGCCCTAAAGTGAATTAATTAATCGTAAAAAGTTGTATGCTTTTATGAACAAAAATATATTCTTATTTGTAAGTAATTTATAAATTTTGATGTCTCTCTAAAAATGTAATCTCTTCAGTAAAAATTTGACGAATTAAATTGTATGTAAATACACACGAGCAGAATCTACCAATTTGTTGGGATTTGAAATCATAAATGGCGTTATTTCCAATATTAAACTATTATGAAAACTACAATATTAACTGTTTCATAGTGTTGTCAATTACAGTTTATAACAATAGCATAACAATATGTAATACATAGCATAATACCTACATTCATTTATTGAACGGAGATAACAATTAAATTTTCGAAATAGGATACATGGAATAATGGATTGCGAGTATAATAGTAAAGTACTGAATTATTCAACTCATATTTGATAATCATAGAATTGCAGATAGTTCTAATTAAAGAGTTTAATTTCAAAGCTTAAAAAAATCATGTTAACTTTGTAAATTAAATAGGTCTATTTTAATTGTCAAGTTTAACTAAATAAAAATCTTCAAAATGATTAATTATTATTTTTAATATAATGTTTTTCAATTAATAACGTTTTATATATTGAAAAATTGTAATTTGAAAAATATATATACATATATAAATACTGGTAAATTATGGTTAATAATTTTAAAAAGCGAATAAATTTTGATTAGTTTTAATAACAGTTAACAAATTATTATAGATTATTAAATCGAAATGATATATAGCGAGGTGAAAGCTCTTTCCTTGGAAAAACAATCTTAATAATTACATCATACAGTATGTGATAGGAATCTGTTTCAGGAAATTACTGCCGCAGGAGAAGTTCGTCCTCTCACGGTAGCACTTAGGTTGCTCCATTAGAAGAGGGTTTACGTTTGGTCTGTAAAGGGAATGTAACACCTAATCTCTGTTTTAGATGATCGTTAATCTCATTTTTTTAATAATTAATTATAAAATTTATATAATAATGTCGAAAGTCGCATAGAATTAAAATAAAAAATTCTCGTTTAAAATACTTGACAAAAAGTTTAACCGTCACATACATTTATTTCTATTCAGAATATAAATAAAATAAGATAAATCATAGGACATAAAAAAAGACCATCGATTTTCCTGAACAACTTTCTGACAGATACTGATCTGAGTGAAAAATTACAATTTAATTACATTAAATTATACAACAAAATTATGCATTCACCTTCAAAGAAATAATGAAATGATGTTTATGGAAAAGCATAAAAAAGTTAGCTTAACCCGTTTTTAACCACGTATAAGTGTCAGCTTGGAATTTTATTATTCTTCTTATTTATTATTCAGTAACAAAAAACAATAAAAAAAAAGCAATTATATTACTTTTTGTGATATGTTTCAAACTTTGTTTGCCACATTTTATCGAAAATATTTTCCTGCACATCTTCTGCAGAAAGATAATATTTATATAGAATTATTATAATTACAAGAAGAAATTTTCGTTTGTGCCTTAAAATACCCTACTCCAAAGCCACGTTTCACTGGGTCAGAGTACATAAAAAAGTCAAACAGCAATGGTAAACTATCATCGTTGCAAATATCATGACACAAAAATATAGAGTGAAAATTTTTTTTTTCTTCATAGTAAAACATGAAAAATTATTAATATCAAAATGGGCAAGTACATATCATTTTTATTTCATCTGTCATTATTATTTAGATCAACCAGTCTGAAAAATATTTATTTATTTTTCAGTATGCATATTTACATTTATAATGATAGAAAAACATTAACAAATAATTACGTGGGAAAAAATTCAATAAAAGCTGCATTTCCTCGTAGTATAATACTTTCAATTCATAATTAAATGTTTATTTCTATTGAGTGCTAGGAAATCCTGATTAAAAAAATATACTTTAAAGATAACAGTGATGTGAAATAAATTGTGTCTGCTACATTATTATTTGAATACATATTACTGCACATTATTTGCAATTATTATAATGAATATTAATAGGTATTATATACAAATAAAGTTTGTACTTATTATTTTATTTACAATGAATTTTTATTAGAAGAAAAAAAAACCGAAATAAAAATCAAAGATGATCTCAAGAAATGCAGAACTTTTGTCAAAACTCAGTATAATAGATTTATCAAAGTAGTTTATTTTGATAATGGTTTGAATATAGTAACAAACCGATGCAAGCGCGTCTATCTAAACTTGAAACAACTGCTCCATATACGCCTGAACAGAACGAGTGAGCGGAACGAGACAACAGTCGTAGAAAGTGCTACGAGAATGCTTCACTCAAATGGTCTACCTTTACGTGCGGGCAAAAGCTGTCAAGTTTGCGGTGTACAATGTGAATGCGACACCAAAATGACTTTGCCATCTAAACGATGGGCTAATATAAAATGAGACGTGTTACACATTAGAATAACCAAAACTTGTTTGTTTTTTCGTGTTTAAAACTTTAGAAAATTATTTTCTGATTTAATGATAGAATAATTTATAAATTTAATATAAATATTATACAAATTTTTAGATTAAAAAAATATTAAATTATTTTTAATATTGGGCCACCTGGTGTAAGAATTACAAACTAGTTTCAGTAAAACCACCAGATTTGAAGTGGCCCCACGCAAAATTTAACGCCTAGCCCTTACATATCCTAGACAGGACAATCATGCTAGGGCCTATCTAGGCTCAATATGGGATCCATTAAATAATACGCTTAAATTTCTACGTAACAAACGTTGCCAAGCCTGATACCAAATTGTCGATCAAAAAACTTGCATTAATTAATTATTTATTTTTAATAGTTATTTACACTTTAAAATATGTATAAATTTTTTAAGAGACTATGTAAAAAACATTTACTTTGGCACTTACATTCGCCATATTTTTAATATTTTTATTTTGGAAGAAAAAATCTCTGGCTGTTGCTAGGAATCGAACTATATTCCAACAGGTGACAAAAGCCGGACTCTTACCCACTTAGCTAAGACGGTTGACTAATTTACAAGAGAATTTATTCAACTGTAGAGACAAGTTTTCAAGTATATGAAAGAAATGACCAAAATGGATGGAAATTTGAAAGTGTATATATTTAACTACTGCAGTTTATATTGAAAAATATTTAAAATAAGGGATGTTTTTTAGGGGATGAAAATATTTTGATCAAAAAAATTTTTGAATACATTTTTAAAAAAACTAATTAAATATTTTTACCCACTATTTTTTCAATTAAGAGTATTTATTAGGGGTGGAAACAATTATTAATTATACACCATTTTTGTATTTATAATTGTAATAATAATGCTGGATTTTTTTGTGTTATTAATTTTTTAATCTATTTTTGTACATTTGTTTCTATCTAGATTTTTAAATTTTAAATTAATCAGGCATGCCTAGTGTGAGCCTTTATTGGCCCTTTCCTGATAAACCCAGTAAAGGCCATGAATGGCCTTATCTTAAATCCATTGGCCCAAGGTTGGCATTCCATGATATGAGCTTGTCTAGCTACCCGTTAGAAAACACGATAGTTGAATCAACGTTGAATTAACGTTAAAAAAACGTTGATTCATCATTAGTTCAATGTTGAAACAGTTGAATCAACGTTGTTTCAACTTTTAAATGTCCGGTTATATTAGGTTGAATTAACGTTGATATATCAAAGTTGAATCAACGTTGACGCACAAGGTTGAATCAAAGTTGAGCTTTCGAGGATAATTAATTAATAGAAAAACAATGTCGATAATTAAAATATTGCTTTGCATGTTACAATGTTTAAAAAAATTGTTGAGATGAAATAGCAACTTCAAAAATAAATGTTCTTATCTATAAGTATAAGAACATAGATCACAAAAAATCGACATATTGCAATAATATTGCAATTAAAATAATGTTCAAGCATTGTAAGAACATGGCAAATAAATCGAAACTTTAGGTAATCTTATACTTTAGTTAAAAGTGAATTCGGGCTCTTTAAGGGCTCGCCCGGATAAATTTCAGGGGTCTTTGAAGGCTCTATAAATGTTGTATTGGAGTCCTTGAAAGGGGTTTAACGCCTAATTCTTACAATGCCTATACTTTACCTTACTAGGGCCTATAAAAGCCCTATTAGAGCGTGCCCGAATTTTTTTTTTTTTTTTTAAATTAATGTTAAATAAACATTTTATTTTGTATCATCGTTATGTTAATAATAATTAATCATGAAATATGCAATTTATTATTTTTCCAATTAATAAAAATTTCTTGTTGCT
>JABFPM010001772.1:0-18796 GCA_022817325.1 Idris sp. 1 HC-2018
TAAGGCTAAAATAAAAGTCGTATAAAAAAGAAACTATGAAACTTTCAGGCAAGGCAAGTGCTAGAAATGGAATTTATGAATTTATTACGAGTTGGCACTGAGAGGCGGCCTGAAGAAGCAAACAGCCTGAAATCCTGATCGAGCTCATCGAGGCTTTTAAACCTCCAACCCAATCACGTCTAGTCCAAACTCTCCCCCAGCTATTCAAAATGTAAGCAAATGCAAAAAAAGTTAAATTACAAACGCAAAAATAAACCTGATAACAATTAATAACAAAGCAAAAGAAAACTTGTTAAACGAAATAAATAAAATCGCGAATATAAATGCAAGCCGCACATTTAATTAAATGAATGCAAGAGACATCTCACGCATAATCTAGACGCAAGTGTATCCTAACAATCGTAAACAAGCTTTGTGTTTTATCTTCCCATTTACTGATGTCATCTCATCGATCAAAAAAAAATATAAAAAAAAAAACAAAAAACGAAAAAAAAAAAACACAAAAAAAAGTACTTTTGACGCGTGGCAATGTAAAAAATGTATCGACATAAACAAATTTGTTATTAACAATAATCCTCCTAAGCCACGTGTTAAATTTCATTAATATTACAATTTCTTAAAGAAAACATTCAAGCAGAAAATAAAAAAGAAAGAAATGGTAAATGAAAAAGTGCAAAGCACGCTCATACAGATACCGAAATGTAGTAAAAGAAAAAAAAAAAGAAGAAGTAATGGAAAAAATCATCTCATCAATCATAATTTCATCCACTGACTGATTCTTCTGACGAAGCGAATATGAGCTTTTCCTTTTCCACTGGTCCTTTCGCCTTCGTCGCGGATTTAGATGACAATAATTCCATCTGGTTGGTTTGGACCTTTTTGAGTCTAGGAGTATTAACGTACGAGATAAGTTTTACACTTGCATTTTGTTACCAAAGGAGTAACCTTTTTATCCCCCTCCTATCCCCTCTGAAAGCGATTGCTATTATAGTATGTACCGCACAAAGTCATACTTAAAAAATAAACAAAGTTTCAGTATTATTATGATTATTATATTCTTATTAGAATTATGATTGCGATTATTGTTACTGTTATTGTCATTTTATTATTGCGAATTGTCAAAAGAGTTGATTAAGACGGTAAATTCAACTGCGAAGAACAAAAAAGCTGAACATGATAATAATAAAAAAAGAAAAAAAAAACAAAAAAAACGAGTCATTAAAGAATTTTCAACAAGATTTTGTATTATTTGGTTTTTCGAGGACGTTTCTATGTTTCTGTGTCTCTATGATGGCGAAAAAAGAAAATTGTGGAACAAAAGCAAAGAAAACTACAAAGCCATACTATTTATAACACATTTATATGCGAACAATCTATGTATCATACATTATTTCGTTTCTTATTTTTTATGTGTGATTGCGAACTTTTATTATTTATCCTCGATGAAATTTAAATGTTTGTAGATTATGTATTTTTAAGGTTTAAGAAGATACTATGCGAGAGTGTAATTAAACTGTTATGATGGAGAATCGGCAGACGTGGGATTAAACGGTCTTCAAGAGTGCGTGCTATTACGTGCCGGTACAGTTGTTTTTATCGGAGTAAAAAGTATTGGTTTACTTGTTTTCTGACAAAATATATATATTATATATATATACGCGCACACAATTGCGCATGAAAGGGTACTTTCATGTTTAATGGCCAATAATAAACTGAAGAACAAAAATTTTCTAGCCTCTTGTATGGTTGTTGATTTCGTTTATTTGGTACTGAATTTTTGCTTCAGTTTATTTATTTGGCCAGTAAAAAAATTAACCATTGGATGTTGAAGTTTGAAAAGTGTCCGTATTTTGCCAATCAA
Source organism: Idris sp. 1 HC-2018 (assembly GCA_022817325.1). NCBI lineage: Eukaryota > Metazoa > Arthropoda > Insecta > Hymenoptera > Scelionidae > Idris > Idris sp. 1 HC-2018. Next base: position 1,862 of record JABFPM010001772.1, read on the forward strand.
TTTACCGAATTTTGTTACGTTGATTTTTTTTCTTTTAATAAATTGTGTTTGTGAAATTGTTATACTTAGTAATGTTAAAATAATTGTGTTGATTTTTTTTCTTTCTTACTCAATAGACAAAATAAGAATTTTACTAGTCATTTTTGCGAATGATTTTTTAAGGCAATCCTGATTTTAAAACTCACTAACTGTCACTGAATTTGTAAAAGAAAAAAGAAGATATCTGTGATAGTTACACTCGAACTAGATATTCGTAATAATTTGTGTAACATTTACATGAACATAATAATAATAATAAAACGGTGACAGTTAACAAAAGGACAAAATTCAGATCAACGAATTGTTATTAATTGTATGATTATTGATGTTGAATCAATTTTTTCAATTGTCCTTTGCGATAATAATTATTGTAAGAATGAACATATCGAGTAGACAGAGAGTGTTGACGAAAATACGTAATTGCGATAGATTGTAAAAGTACTCTTTCATGTTTAATAAATAAATTAATAAATAAATAAAAAAAACAAAAAATAAAAATGCCTACTTGAAGAAAAGGTTTGAATAAACGCTAAATGTTTATTTCGAAGCGAACTTTTTGATCAAACTTTTTTGCACGAGAAAAGTGTACTGCGAAAACCTTTGTTTTCCAATAAAAATGTGCGAAACTGCAATCCGGTAAATGAAAAAAAAATGGTCGGCTTTTCGAAGTAGTTTCCGGGATATTTTTAACAAATTCGAAGAACATTTTGGTAACCATATACTCTTTCGAAATTTTACGTGTGCGCGCGTCTCTTACGAGCCGTACTAAACAAGAAATTGAATGTTATTGATAATAAATAAGCAGAATGAGAGAGAACTTTATTATATATATACAATTGACCTCATGTAATCCTTGCACTTTTGTTGATTACACGCAAAACTTTTCTTTCCATTGTTTAATAAAAGTTTATTAAACAAGTCGAATAAGATGAATGTTGTTATTTGTAAAAAAAACAGAGACAACTTTTTTTGCATATTCTTTTTTCTTTATTTTAATACAAAGTCGTTATAAAATGATTGTTATCTTATTCTACTTAAACTGGACTAGTCAAACAAATTAATACTGTCGGAGTTTGTTAGTGTGACAGTATTTCGTAAAACTTAAAAGTAACCTTTTTTTGTACGCGTTTATTCAGTCGTTAGAAGTGTCAAAAAAATTGATATCGAGTTGTTTTTTCGATTGTTTTTTATGTCTCTATATATCGTGTGACGAAATTGAGACCTTCGGAAATGGCACAGCTGAAAGCAAAACAAAAAAATGTAAGTTAGTTTTTTGATCGTAAAAAGTCATTTAAAAAATTATTGACTCCGATTATTAAATTAAATAATCTTGTAATATTTAAACAGTTTCGAGAGCAGTTTTTATTCAACTCACGTTTTACTGATGTTTGCTTCTCTTGAAATAATATTAGTTTTTCGTTGCAAATTAATGCGCAGAATACACGTTTTTTTTATGAACACGCAAACATCATTAATTGCAAAAGTTTAAATCTTATTATGAAGTGATTTTAAAGAATATTTTAAGTTAATGTAATGTATGTTGAAAATGCTAGGATTATGATTGTGGGAAACGGACACTTTGTCTTGTCAAAAGAACAAGTTTTATCCTTCAAAGTGCAGAGGGATACGTGACTCGAATTTAAATCTTGGATGGGTTGGTTATTACATAAAATGTAAGTATTATTTTTCTTGTTAAGTGTTTTCTTTTAAATTTGATTTAAATAAAATTTAAAAACGTATTTAAAATATTTCTTCAAATTTTTGTAAATGATAAGTTTTTCTAGATACAATTTTATTTAAATTATTAATTTCAGGTGATATGTCAGTCGATTTCAGGGTGTCTTTCTCACTCACATGTAAATGTCTATAGTTCTGTCTCTTTCCCACTTATATAATTGAAATATTATCTTAATGAAAATAAAAAAAACTTCTTTTTAAACAAATTATGTTTTATAAAAATGAAAGAATATGATATAAAACATGAAATTTAATGTGAACTCAAGTGCACTTGTTAGCCTACCTAATTCTATAAAATATCCTTGAAATGTAATTGACTTGCAAACTCTGTTGACCCATTTGAACTGCCTCAACAATGTTTTTTGCAATTTTTTGGTCATTTTCCCACGCATTGCTGAAATTGAATATAAGTCAAAGCAATGTCAATTGTCTGTATTAATGGGATTTCAAAAATTATAAAAACATTCCATTGAGAATAATGATTCACTTGCTTAGAGAAACAACTTCAAAACTCTAGCCAGCTGAACAGTTGTATTTTGTACTTTTTTTGTTACCTTATTTTGGTTTTTGGAGAAACAGCAATAAAATTGAGTTGCTTGTTTTGACAGCCAATAGTATCAGCTAAGCTTTCAATTAAACCTGAAACGAAATTTATATAAGCAAATCATTAAGAAGCAAAAACAAATCAAGTTAAAATTTATGTAAAAAATATCATTTTTTAATAAACTAAAAAATTAAATGTACCAGCTATAGCAGCCTTAGATCCAGCATACGCATCGTTTACTGAACCATTCGGAATTATTCCAATAATATGTGGATTTTCACTCAGTAATATTGTTGGTAAAAAAGACATGATAGTCTGCAACATAAAACTTACAATTAAACAAAATAATTTCAAATTTCATTTATGAATTTTATTACAAGACATTCATTGTTTAATTTAAATACCATAAGTAATTTAATAATATGTAATTTTTCAATATTATTATAAAAATATTGAATTATGTGAGCAACTGCGATCATTCAAAACTAATATTTGTACGGATACAGATTTATTATGAATCAAACAAACACTAAAGGAATTCGAGAATTTCATTTACATCCCATTCTTTTCAATCATCTGAAATAAAAAAAGATATGCAAATTTGAAAGAAGTTGAATAAAGAAATGCTAATAATAGTACGAGATAAATGGGTTTCACTGAAATGATTATTATTTTTATAGTTTAATATCTTTCAATTGCTATCATTAAAAAACACAAAATGTTCAACATTGGAATTCGTCAGTTTTGCTAAAAAAATGTAAATTATTATCTGAAAAAGTTGGAAAATTTGTACACAATTTTAAAACTGAATAGAAAAAAATAATATAATATATTTTTATACAACTCGTATTTAATTATAAAAGTAAAAACTTAGTAAAAAATCTTTTCTTCAAGACTTATTTAAAACTTTTTCATGAACATTAAAAAAGTTTGTGATATAAAAAAAATTAACAACACTTTTTCAACTAATTTTTACAGCAATAAATTATATAACGCCAATGTTCGTAATAATTTAATCATTATTGCTCAATAAATATAATTTTTTGTCATAACTACCTAAAAACTACCATAAAAAAAGCAATAAACTGTCTTACACTTCCTTCAATTTTTTTTACTGGTTTGCAAGGGAAACTTTACTTTATTCATATTATATAAATAATATATACAATAAATTTAATAAGCAAAATAAAATCAAATAAAAATTAATTATAAAGAGTCTTAAGACATTGATAAAGGTAATTCAAAATTTGTCAGAATTTTGGTTCAGAATAAAAACCTAAAAACCTTTTTTATTTTTTCTACTTAAAAACTGTTTTTTGAACTGACCCAGTAATGGCCCATGAGCGTTTTGCTCACTGCATCGAAGATGTTGTAATTTTTTTCTCCCATGCACGTGACAAGCACGTCCACGCGACCGACCTCGTCCCTGACCTTACGTGCGAGCGTTTGAATGTCCGCGCGCTCGTACAAATCGCATTCGTAGGCGCGTGTCGTTGACCCTGGCCGATCCTGTTTGCGATAATCCGGACCGATATTCTGCACCGCATGGTATTTTGTCCTGATTTGCGATGCTATCGTCTCGGCAGATTTCAAATCGGTGTCCACACATATTACGCAGCATCCACCTTTTGCAAACTCTTCGGCCAAACAACTGCCCAGACTCGAATTCACTCCTGCAACCTGTCCAATTAATATAGTTAATCTAAATTGCTGATTAAATCATTTTTTTGCTTCCAAAATGATGACTAGTTTAAAATACAACTTTTCTTTTTCTATTTAATTGTACAGCTTTTGTGAGGCAAATTTACATTTGGAAACAAAGAATTTATTTAAAGTATTTTTTAAAGTAATTTATTTGTTAAATAAAATAGTCGTTTCTTTTTTAAATAAAAAAGTAATTTCTTGTTCAAATATATCTTATACAAAATTTTTCTTTTTAAAGTACAATTTTGTTAAATTAAAAAATATCCTCTCTTACCAAGACAACATTGTTTTTAAGACTTTTTGGTGGGGTTGGTAATACATTTTTGATAAGTCTAAGAAAAGCTATTGCTACTGATATCCCAATACTCATTAATAATTCCACACTGAGATACAACCACGTGTTTGAAGACTGATTATTAGTTGTTGCATCGCAGCTAGTAACTGAATCTCGCACCGGTAACATTACCCACTGAAAAATAATAATTTTGTGATTATTGGTATTTATAATTTAGTATCACTATAATCTGAAATCAGTAGACCTTATAGAGTGTTTTACAATATTATTTTGATCTAAATGTTTATAATTTGAATATTTTAATAGTAAAATCAAAGAATAATATTGTAATTAAATATAATTGGAAAAACGTTTTACAATTTCACATGAGATTATGAAACCTGTCATTATAGTCCTTCATTTATTTCAATATTTAATAGCCGCGGTGTAATAAAACACGCCTTTTATTATAAATAAGTTTAGGAAATTAACATTCAGTTAACAAACTGTGCGAGTTTCTATTTGTATTTAGTAATTATTAAGGTTGAGTATTTTTGTTGCAACTTTTTTTTGTAACTATTATTGAACACTTAATTTACTTTCTGTTAAATTTGTTCACTAAACTTTACTCAGTTTTCATCTGCGAACTCATTAACTATTTCAAAATGCATCATTTAAATAAATAGGCCAGGTTTTGCAAGTGCAATAGTTTCATTAGAAAAAAATGGTAGTTATGAAAAAAAACTAAAATAAACATTAAATAAAGAAAAATAAAAGACTTGTATAACAAATCACACCCAAAATTTAATTTGATTAACTATTATTAAATGATTAACTACATTTTGAATTTGAATGGTGAACATAAAAGTAAAATTATATTGACCAGAGATATTAGATCGAAGTTCTTAATTGAAGGAAGGCCCGAAAGCAAAAATTTTTGCACCAAAATGATAATTGAGTTTCGAAGCACACGTTTGTCTTGACATGTCTTTGCTATATTCTATTTTCGGGTGGCGCAAAAAAGAACAAAATTTTCATCGCTCTTTTGTACACCAGACAATTTACATTTTATAATAAGTTCGGACAGCTCATTTTTGCAAGCGGTACCAAAACGTGTCAAAAATACTGTTAGACTCGGCACATGACAGAGCAATTTGTTTATAAACGAGTTTTAAATATGAAATGACGGATCAATGTAAAAAAAAACTGGTTAAAGTTGAATTTTAAACAAAAGTTCACTTCATAATAACATTCAATGCTAAGCATAAGTTTGTTAAAAATAATAAAAAACCAATTATACAATTAAAATAAAAACAATTCTAATCAATCAAATTTGTCAACCAAAAAACAAAACTTTCCAATCAATCAAAATAAAGAAAAAAAGATGACTTTTACTATGATATCCTGATATGATATTAGTGTCCTAATGTCCTTAATTATCAATTTTGTGCAATTCATTATCTAGTTTATCTTAGAGTAGATTTACAAGATTTTATTAATTTATAATGAAATTGTCATTTATTGAAGATTGATGTGAAATTAACATGATAAGATAGATATGTAAATCACTGAGTGGACAACTAAAGCAGTGCAATAATCCAATAAAAAGTGTAAAATTATATAAATTGCGCTAATAACAAATAAAAAGATTATTGGATCGAAATGATTACGTATGAATAATGTAACTTTATATAGAAAGGGGCTTATGGTTTATGAACTGAAATTGCTTATTCATACAAAAATACTTGTTTAAAATCAGCTAAACAAATTGAAACCGATAAAAATTACTGACTAGTTTGTTTTTATAAAATGTATGAGAGTTATTCTACAGATTTATGTAATGGTTTTTTCATTTATTTAATTACAATTTTTCAAGGTGTCACCCTTTAAATTTTCATTGAGCCCAAATTTGTGTGTGCTTTTGAAAGGCCAAGAAACAAGGGAAGAATCGAGATGTCTCCTGAGTTCTATAATTTCGATTTTTTTTATTGTTAAATTGTATATGTAGTGGACAGATAGTGAAATTGGACTCTTCACGAAGTGCCCTAGAAACTTCATGAAGTGTCGGCATATCGTGTAAAATGAGAATTTTTTTACGATTTGTCTAGTAATCTTAGACACTTCATGAAGTGCATATTAGTCTTTGGACCGATCACGTAGAAAACAGTGTTTTCATCTTTTATTTAAAGGTTTTGTATCCATCATGTAATTTTATATTAAATAAATAAGTTTGAATAGGAATAAATAATAAAAAACACTTATTGTGATAGAATTTGAGTTTATTTGATACTTCAGTGCAAAATGAGCTGCTATGACACATTCTAATACATTTCCAAATTAATTGTCTTTAAAAGCATTTAGTTACAATTAATTGATTATGAAATTTAACAGTAGATGTCATAATACTTCTTTTGATGCAAAAAAATAATAACTAATATTCCAGCAGAGTAATAATTTTTTAGACTGTTGAGTCAGAACTATATAACTTTAAATTAAGACAAAAAAGTATTACTAAAATGTCAAATTTAAATTGATGTTGTAAAGCAATAAGAATGCGTTTTCATTGATTTTCTCCACAATGAAATTATATTTTAATTAATTAATTAACTAATATTTTGAGTGTCATAAAACCAAAGAAATACATTTTTGTTGAGTGTCTTGAATCCCAGTCTGAAATAGTTAACTGGTAATAATTCATAATTACAGATTTGTTATTATTAATAAGTATTAGTATTCGTTTATTTAATTACATTATGTAACTAAAAATTTTGGACACATCGTGAAAAACATTCATTTTACACGATATGCTGGCATTTCATGAAGTGTTCGATTTCACTATCGGTCCACGACATATTTAAACTTGCTTTTGATAGCATATTGACAGGTTTTATCCTTAAACTTTTTAAGGGCACCACTATTTTTTACGTATTTTAGAAAACAGAAAAAGACGGTTTCAAATTTCTTCAACTAGAAATTTTTCGATTTTTTCACGGATAGAAGGAAAATATCTGCAGAATTGCTCATGTCTGTTTCGATGTATTGCGAGACATTAGATTTAGAAATTTAATTATTCATACTTGGAAATGTTTTGAAGCAATTTGTGTTTTTCGACATTAATTAATGTTAATTTTTGGTGTTGAAATTTTCAGAAAAAAAGATATGAAAGAGTGAATCATTAAACATTTAATGCCTGTATTTATGGGTACTTTTAATAATACATTTCCTCAGTTTATGATCGATTACTTGCGGAACTCGGCAGTTAATTATGTGATCCGTTAATCATTTTGTTGTCGGTATGAAATGACTTTTCAACTTGTATATATTGTAAGCAAAAAAATAATAAAAATAACAACATCAAGATTGTATAACACACGGACTTTTGTATTTCATTGTTTTGAATATCTTAATTTATTATTAATTATAATGAAATGTTTAATTATTTTTATTTAAAAGTAACATATATTATTTTTATTTTTCTTTTATTTTAGAAAATGATTTTTAAATAATGTATTTTGAATGAAATCTTTAATTAATTTTTGAGAATTTCAAGAATGTTTTGTAAGAAATAAAATGATGTAAAAATAACATGTTTAATTTTTAATTATATGTGCAGATCGTAATATTTTTACAAATACCTCTGTTATAGCTCAACATGACCTGATATTAACTAGTTTACAAAGTATTTGAAATACTAACGCATAAAATTTTTTTTGGGCTTTTAATTTTATTAAAATGTGAAATAATTTGTTAATGTTTTATTATTTTTATTTTAATTTTTGCATTCAATAAAAATTAATTGGCTCGTCCCTTAGTTATGCTGCAGTATTCAGTAAATGCACATAGAACAATTTTTTTTATTATATAATTTTGAAATTTACTGTATTACTCAAACAAATAAATCATGTTAAATGATAACATATAATTATTAAAAGTTTTGTCTTGAAAGAGTTTCTGATGTGTTCTTGAAGAAACTAGTTTTTGTGCTCTCTGGAAAAATCAAAACCTTATTTTTTCAATTATTCAAATTAATTTCTTCTTGAAATAAGAATCTGTTAGTATTACTTTGTAACGATTTTTATTGCTGCGTGCTAATTAGTTCAACAGAAAAAAAATCCAAACACATTATTAATTTATTGTTTATTCAAAATGACGTGGTAAGAAAACAAATTGACCGTATGTCGCGATTTTTTAACAAATCAGGAAACTATAATCGAAGAATCACTGATAATTCTTTTAGTCATGTTTCGAAAATAATTTTGTTCTCTATATAAAACTTTGTCATAAAATATTTCAAAAAAATATTCTGAATTTCATTTATGAAATATTTTTTTTCTTACAAAATAGTCGGTTTTTTGATTTTGTCTGTAGTCTTTTTTTTAAATATATTTTTTAATAAGCAAAATTTACAATGCAAGGTGATAAAATTTTGCATAATTATTATTAGTTATTTTGTTTGAATCTTACGTGTGAAATTTTGTTCTGATTAAAGAATTTTATTTCATTACCTTTTTTAATTAATACATTCACTTTCGTCTAAGTAATATTTTGTTAATTTAAATTGAGTATTATTGATTACTTATTACTTAGTGAAAGATATGTGCATTTTTTTCTTTTGATTATACATAAAAATAGATTAATGTATTAATATTGATTTTAATAACAAAATTGAAATAATTTTTTAAATTAAATGAAAATGCGTTGAAAAATGTTGTAAAATTTTTGAGTAATTATTCAAATCAATCGAGCGTAAATGTATTTAAAAACAATATAGCCATAAGATAATGAATGCAATTAATTTAAACACCATTTGCATATTTTTTCATTAGTGACTAAATAATTAATGAAATAAATTTTCATATCAAATAAATTAACATAATCATTTTTATTGTATCATTTTCGCTCCTAAGATTTTGGAAAATGAAGTTTTTTAAAAATATGTTTTTAATTTTCAATTTAGTAAACAATTTAAGGTTAAAAGGGATGAATAGGCATCATTTTTTTGTAATAAAAAAACATTGTTGACAAGTTGAATGATTGATGTAATAATTGACAGAAATTAATAATAATTTGTTCCTATTAAGTGAAGAAACATTATATCATTAGAAATAAAAAGTAGTTTGCAACTGAATAACTGCATAAATACGCGAGAATACATGTGTAAATTTTAGATTAATTATAAAAGTGATGGAAATTTTTTGAAACTTGTTGATGTTTAAATTCACGCGAGCACCAAAAATATTAATACAAAAATAAATTCGATTTTATTTTATTACAATTTTATTGAACACTTATTATTGCCAGAAACAAATCAACTGCAATATCGTAATTTAAGAATTTCTTCAGGTGCGAAGAAATTATACAGTTCCATGGTTTTGTATTACAATGTTTTTGAAAGGAAAAGTCTGTATCCAACGCCCAGAGCAATTATGTTTAATATTGCTAGTCGTAGTTTTATCCGTTTCGCTATAGAGTCATAATTAGTTATGTATTTTAAACATGATAATTCGTAGGAATAAAGAGAAAAAATGTACAAACAATCTGTTAATTATTTTTGGTAACAAAATTAAAGTTTACTATTAAATTAATTAAGAATTTCGTCGACATTATATATTATTATTTTCTTAGGCATACCTTCAATTACTAATTGCTATTTTGAGGTGTCTTTTTCATAAATATAAATTTTACATTAAATCAAGATAAGGTTGAAATTAAATTTAGCTTTCAAATATTGATCTGAGATAAATAATCTCATAAATTATATATTGCAGACATTATAAGTTATTATAACATATGTCTAACATGAAATTAAAATCAATCAAAAGTATTTTTAAATTTAATTAAACTGGATTTTGTTCTAATTTTTAATTATATATATATGTTTCCTAAAATATTTAACAAAAAGTTGTACTTATGATTTTGACACATAACAAATTGTCACATTACTTGACATGTGAAATACGTGATGCAAAATAAAGCAGATTAAAATCGAAAATGTACTTCATGCTCTCTTCTTTTATTATTGCTAAGTTTAGTTTACTTTTTATTGTAAATATGTAATTACACTTCATTTTGTTTTACAGAACAAAATAATCTTGTATGATAATAAAATTGGTTTAATCAACAAAGTTGTACAAAAGAAATGAAAATATTTGTCTAAAAAAATAAAGTTTAGTGTAAACAAATTATGTTTAATAATTTTAAATGAAATTAGAATGCATATAAATTAATACAAATAAGACAAAAGTCGTTACTCAACAGTAACACATAACTCATCAGCTTGAATATTAAATGAATATGCATTCAAATTAATCAAAACAAATAGAATAAAAATTTGACGATTTCACTCAAGAACAAAGTTGTTCATAAAAATGTTCGATTAATGGTCAATGTGTAATATGATAATTTGCAATATGAATTAATTGAGTAATTAATTAACGACATATAATTTAGATTTGTAATTTAAATTATGTAACAATTGAATTGTTAAGTTGATATAATGATTAGATGTTGAAAATTATTATAAACTTAATTAATATAACCGTGAATCGTAATAAAAAAATGCATATCTTTAAGGTTGGGCATTCTGTTATAATGAACAAAGTATATGTTTATGCAAACCGTGAGTTAGTAAAATAATTTTTATATTTATGCAACCGCATCTAATTTTATAAAAAGAAACAGGCGACACGCCTAGTGCTTCTAACAAACCAATAATCAAGTTTTCCTCGATTTTTCAACGTACAAAATAATTGTCATTTTATCACCTCAGTTTTGATTTCTTAAATGCTAAAATTTAGTTAATTAATTTAAATTTTAATAATTTAAAGTAATACTAATAGTTATAAAATAAATGAAAAAAGTTTAAGAATAAATTCAAATTGCAAAATTCTAAATTTCTGTTTATAAAATAATTCGATCATTATAGTGCATTTATTAGTTTAACGGCATTTTAATGTTCCTTAAATATAAGGTTGAAACACTCAACATCTTGTATATGAGTATTTTTTTTATTTTTAGTCAGATTAAAATTTCACTCATCTAATTTTTTCGAGATTACATAATACCGAATAAACAATTTTCACTTTGTTAATTAAAATGTAAACGAAAATTATAGTGTGTCATATTGTAAGCGTATAATTACCGGGCCTATTGATATTTATTAGCGTATTGAACGTAGTCATTTATTTATGAACTATTGGCCAAGCAAACTAGAACGACGAGGAAGTTTATTTGAAAAAAAAGTTTACGTAAAAGTCGTAGCCCGAGAGTTTATCATTTCGATAAATAATGAAAAGCGTGATATGTATGAAAATGTTGCGATGCATTAAAAAAGATTGCCCATTAAATGCAATTACCGAGGTGCAACAACTGAACTGTGAACATTCAACAACAATATAAAATATTACATAATAATTTGACCACCAGGCAAGAATTTACTTTTTCTCGTCATGCAAATCAGCATTTCTATCATTGCTTTGATTGTTTTATATATTATATAAAACAATTCAGTAAATATATTTATATAAAAAATATGAAGAATAGCTAAATATTTTTTATGAAATGAATAATAAATTTTTTAACAAATCAAGATTAAAAAATAAAACATATAATTATAAGATTAATAAAATATATAACTATAAGGATTTCACATGGTTTCGTAAAAAACCGTAATAAAACAGAAAAGTGCTTTGAAATTTAAATATAAAAGAAAAGCCTTATATGGGTGGTGAAATAATTTTATGTTGCAGAAAACATTTTTGTTTTCATGCATACATTTTGAAATAAAATTTTAATGTATAGAATTACAATTTCTGGCAGATACAAATGACTTTTAAAACAATCTTATACCTGAATTAAGTGCTGAAATAGGTGTTTTTTATACAGTCTATGGGTTTGGGTTACGATGAAAATCAGATGTTGAAAAGTAATATTGAATAGGAGTTTTTTGCATATTCATATCAGCGTTTCTTTCACTGAAATCCTTAGAATAAGGTAACAGTAACTATGTTATTAGATCGATTATCATCAGCGAGAAAATTAAAATTGAACTTTCACTCGACATAGAAGTTTCAAATTGTACATCTTAAATTGACATAAATTTTCTTTTTCTTATATAAAAAATTGTTTCTTGGGTTTTATTTTATTATCATGTAACAAGTTTTATTTCAAGTAAATTTTATATAAATTAATTATTAAAATAAAATTAAATAAAAAATATTAAGCATATCATTTATAAGGATTAAATATCAAGATTTGATTAATTAAAATTTATTATAAATAATTTTATAAATTTAACAATAAAAATAACAATTCGTATAGGGCTTATTATATTTATTTAATAAATCCCTTACGATTTTATAGGCTTTTTTGGAAAAATTAACATTTATTTAAATATTTATTAAAAAATTGTATGGAATAATAATATCAATATTTATAAAGAAAGAATTTCATGATTTTTAATTGTTATTATTCAAAATCTGTGTGATAACATTCTTGTCAAATTATTATCATAGTTAAAATAAGAAAACAAAAATATCTAAAATTTTATTAGGTTTTCACTTTCTTGGGATGTCTTCATTTAAATTACAGGAAACATCTGTTATTCAAATTTGTTTTAGTTATGTATACCTACAACTAGGTACTTAAAAGCACTTATATAAACTAATCATCTACATTTAAATAAATCCTCTGTTCACCGACAGCAAAAATAACACATTTTGAACAGTGCAAAAGTTCATCAAATGTCAAACTTAAATTCACAGTTTGGTAATAAAAAAGTCAAAAAAAAGATTGAAGTAACTTGTTCAAATAATTGTCAACTTTCTTTTCAGCAGTGACGTAAAGACAAAGTAATCGCGCCTTTGTTTAGTTTGAACAAAAACCATAAAGTAGAAAAAAGTAAATTTCTTTAAAAAAAAAAAAAAAATTTTTCTTTTAAATATATTAATTTAAATAGTTTATAATTACCTTCATTTTGTTTTCAGCAATCAATAGAATAAATTGTTAGTTTTTCCAAAATCCATGAAGAAAAAGGAACCACTTCATTTGAAGTGCCCGTGCACTTGTAGCAACGTTTGGTTTTGTTGTAGGTAATTTGTCTGACCGGCAAAACAAGGATCAGGACTTCGAACTGGGAAGTCCCTTCACCAACAGTAATAGTGCACGACCGACTCAGCGAGTAGTTTGAATTTGACTGGCAATGCTGTCTAGATGAAAAGAGATGTTCACCTGTCTTCAAATCAGATTCAAGGCCAGATGAAATTATTAACATACAGCTCTACTTACATTAACTGGTATTTTACTGTGAATGTTACCCTAATTTTTAACTGTATATTAATTTTAAATTAATCAATTATAGAATTGTATTGTCTTTGTACATTTAAATTCTTGTACGAAATTTTTGAAAGACGATTTTCAATATAAAATAAAAAAAAATAAAGTTATATACAATAATTTTATTATAAAGAAATAATACTTCTTAAGAATTTATTTATAACTTACAAATTATTATACAATATCATACTTTTCTTCGTTTATTATTCATTCATTTTTTGAGGATTAATCTAGCAGTAAAATGAGGATCCATTTAACTGAACATGTTAAATCAAATTAGTTTTATTAAAAACCGGCTACAGACCGGTTATCATAGAATATAGTTGTGTTTAACGGAAACCAAAATTTGTGTATGCTTATAAAAAATTTCAATGAAAAAAATATTAGACAATTGTAGGAAATATTCAATTTTCAAGGAATTGGTGTAAGTAAAGAAAAAGAATTAGACGATTATAAATATGTCAGATCAGTTTAGGAAATACATTGTCTGTTCTAACCGTTATAAAACAGTATTATAATTTTTTGTATGACGTATTTTTCCTGATGCAATTGAAACGCTAGAGAGTAAAGGTTTCCACACAAAAGGTACGTCATGGTTCCGCAGTTTTTATTATTGCAGTTGAATGTCTCATTGTTATTTGGGACAATCAAATGTTTAATCTGTCATTATAATTTTCAAAAAAATGAGTCATTTTACTTTCACTATTGTTCTGTGATTTTGAATTTTTTTAAGTTTAGAAATGTGAAAAAAAACAGAATTTCAAAGTTGATTCTAATCAGATAAATTTTTTTCCAAAATCTTTTGTCATAATAATAAATATTAAAAATTGCCTTTTTTAGATTCTGCATGTGATCTCAACTTTTAAATTAAATTAGTGGTCGACTTCTAAAAAGTATATATTTACATTGACACATTCAATATTCAATGTCTTTATAAAAGTCTTAATGTGGGTATTATTCACGTCTTATGTAATGTATTTTAAATGATGACTAATGTTATTTTCAGTTTAATTTATGGGATAAAAATTTTGACTCTACTTTTATAGGATTGAAAAAATATGTTATATAAGTTCAGATGATTACAATTAGAAGGTCTCTACAATAACGAAAAAAGTAACAAAGTATAATCTTAAAAGGTTTTTCTGCATAAAATTACAAAAAGTATATCTTTTTATTTCAAGATAATACAAACCGAGATGAGTCATACAAGAAAAAATTATATGGTAATAAGGAATGTCATATGAGAAGACAATTTTAATAAATAATATTGAAAATCAAAACTTTTTGAAAGATATTAGAAATGTTATCATTATATTATTTTATAATATATCAACTATATATGACAGTTTGCTGCTTAATGCCGAGAAAAAATTTACATTCACTGCTAAAAACGCACAAACAAATTTAATATGTTTGTACATGAAAATTTCTTTTAGCTACATATATGTATAGTTTTATTATTAATATACAGTTTACTGAATTTCGAAAGAAATTAAGAAATTAAATATGAGACTTTAACTAGTTATCAAAACAATTTCTTGAATTTCATTTACACTTATTACATATGATTAATAACTGTACATTAAAAAAATATTAAAATAATCAACATTTTTGAAAGTGTTCATTATATTATAGTTTAAAACTAATTTTATTTTCGAATTGAATAAAAATGACAACGTATGATGTAATTGCACTCAGCATCTGAAACATTGTTTAAATATTATACATTATTTTTAAATTAACTGGATTCATATTAAAAACTAAACAATGCCACTTAAATATGTTTTTTAAGATATTAATCAAATTAACATAACTGATAGATCTATCAGAAATTGATACAATATAAATTAAAAAAAATATATGAGTACTAAAGCTACCGAATGTAATAGAGTACGATCCAACGAAAATAGACCTTGAGCTGTAAATTTTAGATTTATGTGAAGCACATAAAGAGAAAATTCTTTTAGCTGAAATTATAATGAAAATAAAGATATCATAATTAATAAGTTGTTTCAAGATATAACTAACAATAGGGTGATGCAAAAAAAGGAATTTTCAAATTTTTAACGAGTCACCCCAAAATATGAAAATTATAAATTTTGAGCAAAAAAAAATTCGTGACCAACATTTAAGGATGCTTCCGCCCAACCCAAAATTTTATTTGTATAAATTTCCACCAAAAAATGTGACATGAAAAGTTAAAAAATTTGTTTTTTTAAATATATAAAATTATATTTTAAAATTTTTTTTTTTTAAAAATGCGTATAAACCAGATATAGCTGTTTAAATATTTTTCAATACATTGCCTTTGATATGAAAAACCATTATGAATGGAAATAGAAGGTTTATTAGGTTGATAAATAAAGGAATTCAACAAATTTGATAAAAATTTAATTATTTTTAAAAAACTTTTCACGGTCATAACTTTGTTCGGTTTCACTCAAATTAGACTTTTTTTATAGCTGGCCAAAAATCTGAACTTTTTAGCAATTTAGTTTATAAATTACTATTATTGACACTTTGTAAAGTTTTTAGCTTTTAATGTCATTTTTGGTGGAATTGTATAATAATACAATTTTTGATTGAGCTGTAGCACCCTTCAATGAAACATTTTTTGTTGGCTTAAAATTCATTTTTTTTCAGAAATCGAAATATTTTGGAATCACTTGTTGAAAATTCCTTTTTTTTTGCATCACTCTAACTAACAATGGTATTTAAATAGCGAACTTTTGAAAAATAAAGCCAAAATTAATTAAAAGTACCACACACCTGCGAAATATATTGGTTATTTGTGGAAAGAATAATTTCTTGAATAATATTACCAGTTCTTTTTACCTGAAAAATAATAAATATTTGCACTTAATAACCATCCCATGTAAATTTACATTATGAATAAAAAAAACAACACAATGTTTCCGTCATTGATAACCATAAAATTATAAAATATTCGTGAAAATACAAATCTTCGTATAAAATTATATTGTTTGCTGTAAATCAAAGAATATAATACTGTAATGTAAAATTGCGTTAAATATTGTAGTTTATCTAAATGATCTAAATAAATATTACACAATGTATTAGACATTTTCTATATTTGTGATTTAATGTTGCTCAATTAACTAATAATTCAAAAGCTAAGCAAATTAAAATTAACTCTTTTTCAATTTATATGATTTTCGACGTATACGCCAACACGGTACCTATGAGCGCGATACTTACGCCGCCCTTGCGGCACGATCAATAAGTTTTTCTTGTTTAGATTTGAAATATGAGTTCGTATTTGTTTTAACAGGTCGCAAAAATT
>JABFPM010001773.1:0-18790 GCA_022817325.1 Idris sp. 1 HC-2018
CACGTTCCGAACGATGGACAGTATCGGCGGGGAATGAATGCGAACGCGGACGACTTAATTAAGTGGGGGTCAACTGTTCCCACTGCTCCCACCTAATTATCGACGCTCAGCGAATGGGATGCGCTTTCTTCAGTTGGAGAAAAGCTTGTTTTTCCAACTCTTAAAAATGGGAGAAATGGGCATTTTTACCGCATGTGTAAGAGAAAAGAAATTAAACATCTTAAAATATTAAATATTTTCAGATTATATAATTCCGAACTAAATTATATGAAACTTTATTTCAGTCTTAAATTTATTAATAAACTTTATTTAATAATAAATTTAAATTCAATAACAAACATTTATAATATATTTTATTGTGCATTTAACTAAATTGTAATTTAAATTAAATAATTGTATATTATTTAAAAAAAACTTATTATTAGTAATATTTAATTTTTTATTCACAATTTGCCCACAAATATATAAATACACAGATTAAATTAAAAAAATGTAGTCTTGCTTTTTGTATTAAAAATTTATAAAAATAATCAAAATCAATTTCTTGTTTTGTTATCAATTAAACAACTTGAATGTTCACAAACAAAAATAGAATGATAAATATAACGTGGTATGACAACGGATTTTTACTTTTAAAATTATCGACTCACCCCGCGCCGTATGTATAACGCGTATGAGCGTGCATTTAAACGCAGGGAACAAACCGGGTCGGGCCCTGAAGAGCCACCGTCAGACTACATTTAACGGTCTGTTTTTGTTAACGGACGGATAACCGGCATTCTTTTGTCTCGGATCAAGCACACCGGAGAAAACACACCGCTGCAAAATTATTATTTATTTCATCTGAAATGTCATTTTTACAACCAATTTAATCCTAATATTATTTTTGATGGTGCTTCTGACACTGGATAACGTATCCCAATTTTCATTGTCGACTGATAATTGTTTGTTGCATATTTTATCGATGACATTTTTTCGTTTTTTATTGACGAATGTAACTGAAATATTTTTATTAAGCTTAGTTTACTTTCATTTTGGAAAAATCGTGGAAAAAAAGTAAAGAAAATACTTTGCGTAAGTAATTATTGATGTAAATAGCTTAAAGAATATTATACAATGAAGGAAAAGATCACTTCTTCAGTTTTTAATATATTATTTTCTATTTTTTTGAAAGCTTTTCTTATAATTCTTAACTATTTGACGAAAAGATGTCGAAGTTACGGTTCCTAATCTATAAAAATAATGGTTTAATCAGAATCTGATTTACGTAGTCATATTTTTAATTCAAAAATTCAAATGCAACTACACGTTAATGATTTCTTATACATGTCTTCACCGCTGACTCCCCTTAATATGTAAACATTTCATTTTACTTATTATAAATCGTATGAAAAATATTTTTCACTATGAAACAGACAGCTGTCAGCGTAGAAAACAAATACCATCTACCAGATATCCCTTTTTATTTTTACTTAGATTTTCATGTCGATGTAAATTTAGCGTGAAATGATATTTCAGATTGAAAACTTTCAACTGTCAATTTCCACCTCGAATCCTTCTATTTCCTTCAAATATTTTGTTAATCTTTTTAAAGCTATTGTATATATCCACAAAATATTATATTTCAACTTATAATTAAAAACAGAAATTCCTCTTCTTTTTGCATAATACAAGCTGTCAAAAAAAGGATTATATATAACAAGGTTACGTAAGATAATTCACTTGAATCACAGAGATAAAAAAATCTGAAATAAAATTTGAATCTAATTCAATTTGCTGATTTATTTTGTGCGATTTATACACTCACTCCCAATGCAAAGGAACATAAACAACCTACGATTACATAATTTGGGATTATGCAATCCCTTTTATATAAGAAACATCAAGTCCGAAAAAAGTGTCTAAACGAATGTTAAATGTAACAATTACATTTGTCATAGGAAAATCCTATTGTCTGCTTTGTAACCTTGGGTGTATATTCTTACTTTTTTTTTTCGTCGAGAATTGTGTGCCGGTGTGAACGCACTCGCAACACACTCATTACGTAGTCTTTGACACGAGCGCATTTCCCCACTTCGTTTGGCATCGAGCCATCCATTAATACGAATTAAAGTATTTAACGCGTGTTAACGAAGAGCAAAAGCAAAACGTAAAGAACGACGATCAAAGTGTCTGCTGCTGCAAGTACAAAGAGAATTGTTACTCCAGTGAGGAAAAAAAATTTCTTTTTCTTTGTCTTTCTTTTTTTCCTCTTCTGCATTGATCAATTTCGCGATGAAAAATTTATTAAAATGGCATATTTTAATAATGTTTGCCATTATAATAATTGTTTACACAACCAATCTGCATTGCAAATGTTGTAATTATTTGGAATCGCACTTTAAAATCAGAAGTCGATTCGAACATAATCCTGATTATCAAATCTTAATATAAAATCAAAAAAAAATCTGCATTTAAAATTGAAAAATGAATTTGCAATTTAATACAATTACAGTTTACAAAATAGTTTATATAAGTATAGGAAAAAAAGTTTTGGTATAAGAGGTTAATACAAATTCGTTGTTTACAAAAGTTGCTTGTTCGGTTTATCTGCGAAAAGTACGAAAATATAAATGGAAAAACAAATAAGACGCATTTGGTGGTCGACTAAACCGTAAAACGTCTAACATTATCCAGCCAGCCGGGTCGCGTAAGCTATTGATTACACGTTTATTCTTAGCACCCTTTACTCGCGTCAAATCTTGTGCTGGCGAGTGCACGATTACATGTGTTGTGTCTCTGCAAAATAAAAAAAAGGGTTCTCGAGATTCGTGACACCGGAAGTACCTTGGCACTATTTTTGTAACTATAACGATCTAATCAGAAGCAGTCTTAATCTCGATAACGCTTTTATTTATACTGATCACAAACGTTTGTAAATATGCAAATCAGACAACAGTTTGGAATTTATTTATTAAACAAAAATACACATATTATGTAGTTTTCAGTTTGTGAATTTCAATTTTTCATTGCAAGCTGTGTTCATTTATTGATGACTTTTTTTTATTATTTTTTTGCACTCGTGTACAGGGTAAATATCAAATATTCAGTGTACATTTTCAGCTGAACAACTTTTATCGAGATTGAAAATTCACATTACATGATTTATGTCGGAGAAAATTTGAGAACAAAAACTGTTATTGACAATACAGAGAAATATGCAATTTTAACTTCGAAACATGCCCTTTTAGATCTTACAAAAGGATCAGAAATCTGAACAGAAAAAGCAGACAGGAATTCACTCTGTTAGGAAACAAAGTTACAGTGCAGTTTAATTGTAGCAGCATTTTAATAAAACACAAAAGTTACAATTATTATATATACATATTCATCAAGTTTAATACAATTTATTGTGATGCTGAACAATAAAATACTCGCTATTTGGGAAACATTGATTTGAAATTTGCATGAACCAGAATTCTGATTGCATTGATTATTACATATAGACCGAGCTTTTTAATTAAATTAATTACATAGTAGGATTATTGATTCCGTTCAATTTTAAGGATTCAAAAATAAAAAAAACATGTCACAAAAATCTTAAAAGTTCAAAACAATTTCTCTCTGCAAAAAATGTTAAGGATTCAAAAGATTTGAAAGAAAAATAAATCATGAGGGCTCATTAAAACAATTTAAACTTTTAAAAAAGTCTTGAAATAAATTGCAACATTTAACAAATATTTTGCATCTTCACTGTCAATGTTTAATCCGAAATTGTTCCTAGATTACGACTTGTCTGAGTTGTCTTGACATTTTGAAAATAAGATTAGGTGTCGTGTCTTCGTCGACCTCTCGTCCATCTCCTTCAGCCACGGTCATTTTTCTTTCAAGTCAGAAACACACTATCCGATTGCACCCAGATTATATGGATTGTTGCACAGCTGTAATTTTCCATTTTACAATAAATATAATATTTCTCTGGATCGATATATATATAATATTTTCCTGACATGACTTCATATAATCCTTTTCATGAAGACCAATCTCGAGGCGATACATTAATTATGCATCAATGTTTGTGCATTATTTATTCGTTTGTAATAAAAATAATTGTAACAAACAAATTGGTGGTTATCAACATATTATTGAAAGCTCCATTAATATTTCAGACCGAGATGACATTTTCATGAATAATTTTGGAAACTTGACAGAAATTCATTTTCCAATTTAAAAAATAAGAGTTCAAAGCTGGAAATTAGACAATCAATAATCTAATTAAGATTGTAAATATTTAATTTTAGTGATTAATTATTTTGAAACTTGAAAGTTAGTTCTACAATTAAATTTTAATTAAATTATATTTTGTTTTTGAGTTTCTAAAGTAACTTTTGTTCACACTTTTTTGCCTTTGATTGTGCAATATTTGGACCACTTGTCCTGGCCTATTTGCAAAATACAAAATCAAAACAAGTTACACTTGACATATATTTGTAAAAGCAATGTGTCTATCGATATAAATATATAACAAAGTACTTTGACATTACATCAAGTGGTTGTTGGATATTTGTAAAAATAACATTTGCAATTGCAGTACTCAAATTTGTTTCAACATCTCAGTTGTATAAAAATAAAATCTCTTATCTGCTTTGATTAAGTGGTACGACTCTCATTAAATACCGAATTTATGTCTAATACCATTAAGGAAAAAATCCCATCGAAAGGAAAATAGTAATAAAAATACTCCACTGCTAAAAAGAAATTAATAAAAATATTTACTTCTAAAGAATTTTATAATAAAAAAAAATTATTGTAAGCTGTAAAATAGTTTCTAAAAATTATTACAGACAATCGCATTTGTAGAAAATTAATTGTACTGCGACAGAAATAACGAAGACGACTTTTGTCTGAACGCACGTGTTAAGTGCGTGTTTTTTTTTTTCTTTTTACGCCGCCATTTAACTTCAGTGAAGAACTGCGATCCTATTTACGGCGGACATTTATGGCGCAAGATAACGTCAGCCTGCTTATAAAGGAAATCTTAAATAACATCGTTGATAGTGAAAGACATTTTTTCCGATCAAATTTGCTCTCGTAAAATAATTGTAAATATCAAATTTGCAAGTGTGAGAAAATAAGAAAAAGTTTTGCGTTTATACGAACAAAGTTTACCTTCTTTTGTGTTTTATCGACAGACCTGGGTGTAACTTTGTTTTTTGTCGATTTTTTTAATTCAATTGCAGTCAACAGCTTTTATTAGGAAAATTACTTATGAAACAACGCCGGGATAATAAAAGTTTCGCAGCAAAAACTTTTTTAATGCTGTCAGTCCGAAAGACTGATTTTTGATAACATTTTATTGGCCGTTTTATTTGTGTTAAATTAAGCTTGCGCTTTTGTTCCTGCTAAAAGTTTGCCGGATTCAAATATAAAATAAAATACTTAATATTTTAAAGTACTTTATGATTTGCAAAATATTTCTACACCTGAACAACTTTGCCAGAATATTATTCAATCTGTTAGGATATCTCAATTTTCCATGAATACTTCAATTTTAGCGGAAATTTTCAACTTCTAACAAATATTTCAATTTGAATTTTTTTTTGCGCAAATATCTCTCGGCATCCCGACTGTAATATGCGAGTACGCTCTGCTATTTCCCAGGCAAGTCAGGTTCGGCCGAAATTCCAATCGTTGGTTGGCCAGAGATTCTCAAGTGTCAGCGAAGTTTCTTGTCAAATGGCGAAGATAATCTGCTTCGAAAAAGCAATTGAGAAAAAGTTCCTCGACGAGAAAATCACTTTTGTTGCTCGAAATTGAGACGAATTTACCGCGCTCAGACCACTTGTTATGCTCATTCACTTCGAATGATAATGCGCTTTGGATGATCAAACCCGCTGTCGAGCTCTTTTCTTAATAGACTTTTAATCAAAAGAACAAGAAAGCAACCGATTAAAATTGCCTCAAAAGCAAAAAATTTTCGGTTTACAAAAGTAATTTACAGCAAAAGATAAAGTAGGCAACTTTTTTTCTTTTAAACGTCTAATTCAAATCTTTGTTATTTTAGATTTAATAGTTTCACTGCAAAAATAGATGACTTATTTTAAATCACTTTTAATGAGACATTTTTAGTGATTTTTAATAAGTCAACAAAAGTGCCTTTCCAAAAGTGTCTAAAAATTGCTAAACCTAACCTGTTTGTTACTTATGTAGTTAATTTTTAAACATGGTTTACTCGTGTTTGAATTGTGATTTTATATCAAATTTATCACAAAAATGATCCCCATTATAGAGTGAAATGTGTTTTTGAGGGATGTGGAGCTACTGTTTCTAAATGGAAAATTATTGAAACCCGAGAGTTATCCCAAAAAAAAATTTCTTTGCTCAATGCAAATAATGTTAATGAGCTAGGAAATGTCATAGAAAATCAAAATGAAAGTTTGTTAAATTTAATGAACATTTTAGTAATAATAAAAAACATATAAGGCAGTTCTTAATGAATATTTCAATTATTCACCGTAAAAACTACGCATTTTTTTGGTGATATTTTAAATTTTGCAAAATTTATTAAGAATTAATAAATTATAAATAACATTTTAACATAAAAATGTATAAGAATTAAAAATTTCCTCAAAATTAAGTCAGTTATATATACATTTTTATATAAATAAATAAGTACAAAAATAAAAGTAAATACTCTACAAAAACAAGTGCCTTATTTGAAGACATTTTTATCATTTTAGGCAGTCAAAATGTCTTAAAACAAGCATTTTGAGTCACTTTTAATGCTTTAAATTGTAAAAGTGGCTTAAAAGAAGGCACTTATTTTTGTTGTGTAAGTGAATAAAATATAAAATATACATTTTAAATTAATTTGAAAGATATCAATTATATTTTCGATTAAAATTGATTAAATAAAACAAGTTCCAAAATTATTAATTAGTTTTCATTTTTAAAATATTTTATTATTTATAGTATTTGTTGATGATTTTTTGTATTCAAAAAACTTCAATAATTTTATTTACTTTATTAATTTTGAGGTTAAAGCATTTTTTATGTCAAGCTCTACGAAAAAAATATTTTAATGTTTTTTTAAAAGCACATTTCAGAGAATTTGATTGAAAAATACCTTTTTTACGAACAAACGCCTTTTTTAAAGAAACTTTTCATGCCTTTTTCACCTGTCTTTGAGTTTAAGGCAAAAAATAGTGACTTTTTTTAATATAAGGCATCTAATAAGGTGTCTTAAAAAAGGCATTTTGAATGAGGTATTTGCTAACTTGAGGCAGTAAATCTGACAAAGTCACTTAAAATAAGTCATCTGTTTTTGCAGTGTTGGTTTTTCAAGTTCTGATACTACTTTTTTACATACAAGTTTTTCTGCGCTGACTTTTTAATGTATAAAATAAGATGTTAATGAACTTTGAAACCAAAAGTTATTGATTAAATTTTTTTATTTTAAATGTAATAGTTTTCTTTTTCAAATTCTGATATATTATTTTTTCAAGTTTTTGTGCGTTGACTTTGTAATTTGTAAAATAAGATGTTAATGAAATTTAAAACTAAAAGTTGCTGTTAATTTGATTGTTTCAGCACATGGTGCAGACTGGAATGGCTGCGCCTTATGCGGGGGGAGTGTTTCCTTCTCCGGTAAACGGGGTGACGGGTGTCGTTAGCTCGGCAAATACAGCTGGGGAAGTGAAGCAACCTCCGAGCGTTCCAGTGAAGGAAGAAAGTAGTGGCGCGCCGCAACAGCCGCCCCCCGGGGCTCCACAAGTGCCACCCCCCGCGGGGGCGCCGCATCCCGCGGCTCCGGGTCAGCCTGCCACCGCGAGTTTTAGTCCCCCGCCACCCCCAAATGGTGTCGAACAGACCATCGTAAGTCGCTCATTATCTTTTCTTTCCAACTAATCGTGTTATTTGATGCAGCCAATTTATTATTAGCTAATTTTAAGTCACGAAATAATAGTGTCTTATTTACTTTCTTGCAAGGTGACAAATAATTATCACATTTTCTTTGACATTCTTTCAATTAAGTCTCATTTTTCGTTAAGTTTTTAATTGTCGAATAATTGTTGTTTGATATATTTACAGAACAATGGAGATTGGCTAAATAAACATAATTTACAAAGAACTGATTATAATAACAAAATAATGTGTATCACGAACGACGTGATTTTCGACATTAATTGTATAATAAATTCTTTATGAAGCCAACATAACAAAGGATTAGGGAAATTAAATTTTAGAAAACAAAGATGATTTCAAATTAGGTGCATTAACCATGATTGTTTTGGTAATGTGTTAAGTTTAATGAGTTATACATGGAGAGAAATTTATAGTATTATCTTTTAAATGTCTTTTGAATTTTACGAGAATGATGGTAAAGTCGGACTAATTATATTAATAAATTACCAGTAATTGTTTCTCGAATTTCGAGTAAATTTTGGTCGTTTATGTCGAAAACTGGGAATTAACTTTGCTATCATTCTGGTAAAATTCAAATAACATTTAGTATTTATTACTGGAAAGTTTTAATTAGCAAAACATATATAATAAATTTAACAGGCAGTCATTAAGGTTATAATAATATCTCTAATTTCTGTTATTATAACGTGCAGGGTTACTCATCGAGTTTGAAAAACAAGAAAATCAACTGCTGTAAAAGACATCTTTAATTGTAGTAATCATTCAGTTCCTCGAAGGTGTAACTGCAGTGGTTGGCTATGTTTGGAAAACTGAACACGTTCTAAAAGAACTGCTGTCTCAGTTCTGCTGCAGTGTTTAAACTACATTTACAATACATACTGAAAAGTTTGTTAACTCTGAATCAAAATTCGTGAATTTATGCATCTTCAAACTTTTTTTTTATTCTAATCAATTTATTTTTGTTGCTCAGTTGAAAACTGCATTAAACTTTTTTATATATATTCTTATATACATTCTTATATATTTTCTAAGATCTCTCAATAAAGTTGGTTCATTTTAAACTTAAATAAAATAAACTTATAAAAAAGTTAACTGCGACGCAAAACTTTCAGCCCAATAATTAAAAAAAAATATCTTATAATATGATTCGAAGAAAACAAAATTGTCCTCAAAAGATATTTGCAATTTTATTTACATGTAACGCCTATAAAGGAAAAAATTCAAGTATAAATTGTGTTTTTAATTTAAAACACACAATAACACTTCTTTGCCTTTTTTTCTTTAATTTTCACTTTGATTATTATGCTTCTGACACGATGGTATAACTGTAACGTAATTACTTTGCTCGCTTGTGCTGATCAAAATGTCCTTGGTTCAGGTCAATAAAAAAAGTAACGTTTGATTGGCGAATTCCTTAACGCTCGTAGCAAGATAATGATGCAAGTAAATTAGTTTAATTATGGTTCATGATTCGTAATAACTTTTTTCTTTTAATAAGAATATATTTTTGGACCAACTGAATGTATATGTTTTTTTAGGTTTTTAGTTCATCCGATTTATTGGATATTCTAAATAATTTCATTTAAAAGTATCAGTTTTATTGACTCCCATATATTTGTATAAAACGTTAATCCCATTGTTTAAATATTACATTTACTTTTCTTTTAACTAGTCTGCTCCAATTTTGCCAATAGCTACGAAATATTTCAAATTGTTTAGTAATTCATGTCGATTTGAATAAAAGTAATGATATGAATATTAACTATTACTTCGAACAAAAATAAAATCAACAACATGGCTATAAATGAGTGTTTCATAATTAATTCGTAGTTATAAAGTTTTAGAATTTGTGGAAAAGTCTGTTTTTTACAATATCCGAGCTATTTGTAAATTAATCTAAAGCTTCTGATAGTTTTTATACTAAACTCAAATTGAAAATAGAGATTTGTTGTTGCACGTGTATACTCGAATGTTTTATTCAACTATTTTGTATACCTACTATTTTAATTAAAAATTAAAAAAAAATATTTCTGTATATTTTAATTAATGATTTTCTTATCACGAAAATTCTCGTTATCAATTAAAATAAAATGTAAAACAGAGAAAATAAGAGTTAATTTTGATATTAAAGTATGATTATCAGAAGATTTTCTATTTTTTATAATTTTAAACAAATTTAACAATTTTATTACAATGAAATTTGTCAAAATATAACTTATAATATCTTATTTTTTTATTAAAATGTATTTTAATTGGCAGAGAGATTTTGTATTCCAAAACTCAGTAATTGGAATAAATCAAAACATCTTTCAATTAGTGAGTTAGGACAAATATTTTTTCATGAAATATCAAACTTTTCCATTTAATTAGGTCCACTTTTTGTATTATTATTTTTAGAATGTAGTTTATATATATTGAAATATCGTTTCGATCATTTTTTTTATTGTTGTTATATGTAAAACAATCTCCTCTTTGTTTTTTCATATTGAATTTTTGAATGTTTTACTAGCTTATTTTAGCTGTATGTGAACACAATTTTATGGAAAAATTAGAATAAAACTTTATCATACTAAATTTATATTTATAAAACATTAAAAATTTGAAACAAGGGAAATATGGGGCATTCCATGTCAAACGTGCCACTACCCCAAAAAATTGTTTAGCTGTCAAATTCAAATTTAAAAATTTAATATTAATATGTAATAAAATTTACATTTATTGCACAGGAATTGAAAGCTCTTGAAATATAAAATAAGTTAAAATTCATTAAGTTGGTGAAAATATGAAAGTAAACAAAGAAACAATTTTTTCGTTTAATCCACCTGGATAAATTTTAATAAAACTTACCTTAAAATTTTATTTAAAATCTTAACTACAGCATACTTGATTTCGAGGATGGGACAATATTTTGTTTAATATTATACAACTTTTATTAATATTTACAAAAACTTTTTTGGTTATAAATAACATTCGAAAATCAAATTGACAGTTCTCCATCTTTCTTCGTTATATTTTCATAAATGTTGTATTCATAAATTATTCAACATCACTGTTAACAAACTCAGAGTTTTACCATTTTTCGTGTAGCAAGATATCTTGAAAAATAAGATTTTTCATGTCGACATTTCAGCTACAAAAAATACATTTCAGCTTCTGCAAGAGTAATTTTTAATATTAAATTTCTCTCAATGTAATTTTCATGTGCAACTTAAACGATGGTCTCACTAAACTTAATTTGTTTGCACAAATTTTGTGAATTTTTATCTGGAAAAAAAATTTCAAAGAGTAATTACGTACAATACATTTTAACTTTTATTGTTTCTTCACATAATCAAGGGTTTTTAATTTTGCAGAAAAGCCTTGAGAAGCGGTATTTTGTACAATAGACATTTTCTTTACTATAACTTGATTGTGATTGTAAAAGATATTCATGAAGACTCAGACTTGAATGAAAAAGTATATTTATTAAACTTTTTTCGTACAAAACCATTCAAACGTTATTATACATTAAATTTGGCATGAACAAAGTTATTTTGCAATTAGCTTAATTATTTAGTCAATTTTATCGAAATTAAAATATATTTTCTTTAAAAAAATGTTTCAAACTTGTTTCTAACTTTTAAAATTTCATAAATCACAAGCGAATTACCGGATGTCAGAACAGTAAAGCATTATTTAGGCTCGTTCAAAGGCGATTCCATTTCTATTATTCATGCAGTTCAACTATACCTGACATGAAATTTGAACTAACGTGACACTTACATATATCTTCTATGTGTCAACCTAAGTCACTTTCATTATGCTGTTGCTAATTTAGTAATGAAATTTATCACAAATCCAGCTTTAAACTAATAAATAAAATCAACAAAGTTTTGCTCAATCAGAATTCAACTATGAAAAATCACAATTAAACTTAAACTTTTTCTTGAGTATTTTTTAATAAAAATTGCTTGAAAATGTTTAAAGGAAAGTTAACAAAAAATTAAAAAGTACCTTCAATAAAGTTCTAATAATCACGTCAAATATTATTTTCTTTATGCTCGTAATAAAAATACTTTTGATTTCGATTGTCCCAGATTATCTCTAAGTGGATTTCACGTTTTTCTCGAGTAAAGCTCCTTTATTGTTAAAAAGTATCTCCAAAGGAAGTTAGCGGCTGACTTAAATCGATTTGTACTACTGATATTCTAAAATTGTCAACTCACAATTTACATAATTTGTTAACCACTCAGTTTCTCATTAGCGTAACTACTTTTGCAACAATTGCAGTATTTAAAATCCTGTTTTTTAAATTTAATTTACCAGAGTCAAATTTGTGTAAAAAAATGTTTTTTCACTGCCTTTGATGTACAAAAAATAAGTTTTAATGAACATTTTTTCTTGGTATAGCCAATTGCAAGTCACCATCTGTAGATACTATCTTTCTAATTTATCAGTGCCTTCAGACTCCTGTAAGTTAACTCGACAAACAATCCCGTTAACTAAATTCACGTAGTTCCTCGAGCGACCCTTTTAACCCCTTTCGATACGACAAATCAGCATTTAGATGAACTACTTGGTATTCCAGGCTCTCGTTCCTTTTTCCCTGAGCCACAAATGCGCGCGCTGCTACCCATTTACAAACACCTACACACTTTTCATCCCCTTTATTTTCTTCGCAGTCACGTTCTTCCCGATTCAAATTCCGCGTGGGGAGTCTGCTAACGAGTAACTCAGATTCAACTAAACACGAATAAAAACACATTTTTTAGCCTTATCATGCGTTTTTTTCTTGTCTTACTGAAAGGAAATTTCAAGCCCAATACAATTTTTGTTTTATTGATTTTTTTTCGCCAAAACACACTGATAATGTAGTGCTTGTTTTTTTCGTTCATGTCAGAATTAATTGAAACGCGTCAATATTAATTTTGAATTCGTGTTACAGCTTATTAAATTGACGCAAATTTGCATATAGTTTATTAACTCAATGTTATTGGACGAAATGTTATTTGGAAGCAGAACTGCCAGATGAAATGAATTTGAAAAGTTTACGTTTATATAATTACAAGTTTTGTGTACCAGTATTCGAGATGAAAACATTTTTAGCTGTAACTTTGTTTGTTCTAAATTAAAGTTGTTCTTTTTTCTGGTATATTAGTAATTAATTAATTGTTGGAAATTTGTTGCAGGATATTTTCAGAATACTGTTAGAAAGCTGGCATTGAATAATTTAAATTAATTGTTGGTCGCTTTCATATAATATTTGGTAATGCGATGTTAATAGAAATAGATCCGCTCGAACTTATTATAATAGGATACCTTTAGATGTAATACATATAAATAAGTTATTTAAATGATATTACTCAATAACCAACTGTTTCAATTTTGTTACATCATAACTCAAGTATTTTGGTCATTCCTACTTGGCTGTTTATTATTATTAATATATATTGTATAATATAATAACTTAGTAAATTCTAGCTCTGAATTGCATACTCTTTGTAGTAAGTATTACTTACAGCCGATTAAACTTTTACATAATGAACCAGCATTTCATTCTACGCAGTTCAAATTGTAATTCCCCTTTCATGAATAATCTCGAATTTACGTATTTTTGTTTGAATTTCAATTCCATTTGAATTTTCTACACCAAAACAATAGTGGTAATAATTATCTCGTTATATTTTATCTGTTACTTCGCTTTTTTTTGTTCAAGTTTAGCAAAAAGAAAACAAAAGTTGAATATCAAATTTCTACTCTCCATTAAAAAAAAAAAAAAAATTCTAAAGATTACAATTTTGATCCGCTTCAAAGTTCTACAGGAAAGTTATTTTTAAATACTTTTTAACATTTATCGCCACATGTTCATTAATTTTTAACGAACTTTAAATTGTATTCCCGGAAGATCATTCAACGTTCGACGACGCAGACTCTTCTCCCTTTTGTCAGCCTGAATCAGAACAGCATACATCACCCGGAGTATCAAACGCCACATTTCATATACCACGTGAACATAAATAACGCGATTTTTCACGATAAAAAGCACTCCTATCATTCATTAAGACGTGCGCATATAAATTTTGCTCCCCTTTTATGCTTATAAATTTTTATTTGAATAATAAATTTGCTTGAAATAATTTTTGTCGGATTCTATATGGAAAACAAAGAGACGTGAATTTTTTGAATTTGATTTTTCAATCAAAATTACGGATTTTTTTTGAAGTTGCGTGCTAGAGTGCTAACAGTAACGCTGAAATGCAATTTTCTTAATACCTATCCGTGATACAAAAAATGTTTCGTGTATGAATACGAAAGATTTTGTGTTGAACTTTTATTTCGAAATGTAAAACTCGCTTAAACAATTAAAAGTGGCTGGAAAAATTGAAATTTAATGAAAAAAGCTTACTTCTTCAAAGATCGATAATTTTAATTTTTGAATAAAATATTCAATTAACGAGTTGTAAATATTTCGAAACAGTATCTTTTCGTTTTAACTTTAAAAAGCCTCGTATATATGTATACATATTTTTTTATATTTATTTATTGGAAACATAGTAAAGTAGGGTAAATTGGGGTAATTTTGATTAAAAGCATTTTGTTATATTAAAAATTAAAAGAATTATAAATTACTCATTTATTTCAAATAAATAAACATTATCCTTCACAATAATAAAAGTTTGTTTCTCGTTTAAGGTTTTAAATCATTAATTGTAACGATAAAAATTAGTACTGCAATTAGGTTATCAAAGTTTGGCTTTCCAGTTTTAAAGGTCTTTTTTTATAAAACAAAGTTACTTCACACTCTAATACAATTACTTAACAGTTTATTTATTATCGAATTGATATTTCATTAATGTATTAAGGCATTAAATAGGATTTGTAATTAATTACATCAAAATCTCAATTACCACAGTGATGTTGTCAAGTACAGGATAATTGTAATATTTGGACAAAGGGTAAATTGTGATATCGAGGTGAATACTCTAAATTAATAAATAAATTCTATGAAAACTCAGTTTTAGATTAGATTTTAATCTTAAAAATGATATTTTAAAATATAAAATAAGAAGCTTTCAGCTACATAAATGAGTTAAAAATATTGATTACACATTCTAAAAGAACAAATTACACATTCCCAAAGTTCAACTTTGCATTTTTTTTTGTGTTAAAATCACCCCAGTTGACCCTATGTCTGATTTATTTTGTTATAATCGAAGACAAAATTGCAATTCTAGATTGAAATGTTTTTTTTGTTACAGTTACAGTCGGACGTGTTTCAAGCAGTGGCGGCAGCTGCTGCAGCTGCACAGCAGCAACCCGCACAAACGCAAGGATCGGCCAATGAAAGCAGCACGGAAAGCAGCGATGACAGTCGCGCTTTAGTACCTGTGACTTCCGGAGCCACAACCCCAGCCACTGTCACACAAGGCTCGGACCTGAAAAGCCAGCCAAAACGTCTTCACGTCAGCAATATTCCGTTTCGTTTCAGGGATCCTGACCTTAGAACTATGTTTGGCGTAAGACTTTTATTAAAAATACAAAAAAAAGCGTTAAATTATCAAATGTTTATGTTTGAAATATAATAAATTTGCTTGTTTAAGATTACAAACGTTTTCAATTTAAAGATAAATATAAAATAACGAGATAAATGTGTGTGTTTACATCAAATATTTGATTAAAGCGGTGTTTCTTTATTTTTCAGCAATTTGGCCCCATATTAGATGTGGAAATCATATTTAATGAGAGAGGAAGTAAGGTAAGCTTACCCTGCAAAACTTGTGAGCGGACAAAACACAATTTATCTTTTCATATAATGCCGTCACAAAAAATTCATCCCGATAAAAGTGGACTTAACGCAGTGCATTCTAAATTTTAATGCATTTGCAAGTATAATGAGCCGGATATTACTCAGAATTTAATATTAATTTTCAAAAATCAAAGCCACTTTTTTTTGTTACACAAACTTTGAAGAAAAAAAAAACTTTTGTTAAACCAGATTATTTATTTTTGATAAATCAACATTTTTCCGGATGAATTTTTTGTTCCGGAATTACGATGGTCACCAATTCAACTTGTTCGGCAACAATATTTTTATCAAAATTTCAATTACAATTATAAAGAAAACAATTTGATCAAATTTGATTCAACCAAATCGAACATCTTGAATAGAAAAGAAAAAAAAGAAGAAAAAGTATAACAAATTTCAAATCAATCGGTCATGTTATTAATTTTTATTATTGACATTTGACAGAGGAATCAGCAACATTTGCCAAACAATTTGACTGAGAAATCCAACTACAATGAGCTCTCTCCTAACAAAAGAACAAAAAAATTAAATTCAATACAATTCTTCGTCGTTAAACCGTTTATCAAAAGTGCTCCACTTACAATTGATTCGAATCTTCAGTAAGAAAAGAAAAAAAGTAGCAACTAATTTTGTCGAATAAAAAACAAGTATAATAACAAACATCGCAGATAAGTTTTGACATTAATAGGCAACATTTTGCGGTGATAAAAAGATCAGCAAAACAGCAAGTTTGAAATGCAAATTGGCCGCACTACGGGTGACAGGGCGCGGGATAAGATCCGCAGTAATACATCGTGTCGACAGCCGGCATCCGGCGGTTCTGCATATTTAGTGCGGTTGCGAGTCGTCAAGTACACTTCAAGTGCACTTGATCAAGTTTCCAAGCCCTTCTTCTGGCTTATCACGTCGCAAAAAAAGACTTATAAATTTTGTTGCTAAATTTTGCATTCTATTTCTTTTTCCTATTTATGAATTAAAAGCTAATATTTGTGGTCGATAATATGCCTATTCAGCTGGTGTGCAAACAGTTTTCAGTTGCTAATTGATAACGCAACAATAACGACAACTGATTCGAATATAACATGATAAAGTAAATACCTGCCGGTGATATGCAATGGCTGAAGGCAAATAGTGGCTCGGTTCCAACTTGTCTAGTTAAATAACAAATAATAACTCTATGTCTTAGGAACGAAATTAATTATTCTTCAAAAAGAGACGTTCATCAATCGTATCATCTTTTTTTTCTCACTATTTTTCTCAAACTTTTTGGGGACAGTTATCTTCTGAAGAACCTTTTCCACTAGTCCAAATAATCGTTTTATGTAAATCGATACACTGCAATCATCATTATTTACGTCCCAATCATGCAATTAGTACGCTGATTGGTGGCTTTAATGTAGATCCCGATATATATATCCTTTATGACTTCAGTTGCAAGCTCATCAAAATTTCATTATTTATGGATCGATAAGTCCAAATTGCGATTCTTTTTTTTCCTGTTGCTGATTCCAGTCAAATGTTGAGATTTCAAGCTGAAGTGACGTTCCTCTTTGATTTTAGTCAATTCAAATTTTAAAATTCTTAAAGTAGTTCTTAAGCCAACATTTACATTTCTATGATTTCAAAATTTGGTAAAAAAGTTCAGTCAATTTTAAAGAAGAAGAATGCTTCAACTTTTTCAATATATATGACAAGAACTACCTTAAAAATTTTTGTGGTAATTTAATGTGGAATTTCACTTCAGTCGGCAGCACAACTCAAAAGTTCTTTCAGCCACCATATTGCTTTTGCAAAATGCATATATTATATTCTACGCGTGAATCTTTCTCTCTCGCTCTTTTTTACATAAAAATATAAATATATTTTTCATATATAATATTATTATATATATGTATGTATAGTTCACGTTTATTGCCAAGCGTTATACGTATATATATACTTCGCTAGTAGTACCTCCATTTTGTAAAAGCACTGTGCTTTAGCTGTAAGCGAGAGAGATCTTTCTCGAAAGCTTCGTCAATGTAAATGGAATGTGGCATCCCAATCAATTGCAGCATTTTTGAAGGAAATGAAACGGCAATTAAATACCAAAATGAGGATAACGGGGACTGCCACAAAAGTTTCATAATTCGTTTTTGCTTTGTCATTATTTTAAAATAAGCTCCGGGACTCAAAAAAATAATTTGTGGCAGTCTCTCTCTAACTAACACTTGGATATATGTACCAAATGACTTGTACATACTTATATGTATTATATATATTGAATATAATATAATATGTATAAACACAACAAGTGCTGTTAGTCCTCGTAGTTGTTAGACGAGCTGTTGCATATTTACTAGCTAGCCTTCCGCATTTTATTATCATTAGTAATCTCCCATTGTTTACGAGGGACTGTCTATCGAATGAGGGTATTAAATCGAATGTTCATTTTAATAATAACAATATCAACAGATAGAAATAATTGTTTCTGCTTCAAATAACTAATAGACCTGTTTTTTTTCAATTGTCTATCTGTTTTTCTTTTTTAGTTGTTTTCATTATTAATCACATATTAATTGAATTCAACGTCATTTTTTTATCTTTTTCGTTTTATTTGTTACAATTGATTAGAAAGTTTGACAGACAGTCGGAATATTAAAGTTAACCAGACGTTGAATTGGATTTGCGGAGGAAATGCTGCCCATTTGATTTGATGAAACTTTTCACTCGTCGTCCGAACGTTGTTTTAATAAGGTTCCCAAAGTCAATTTCCATTTTTCCTCCTCTACCCTTCGTCTTTGCCTCAAACCAAATCCTTCCACGTGGGTTCGTCGACGATTGACTTCTTATCTCTCCTGATTTGTGTACATCGTCCAAACTTTTACAATCCGAGGCACCTATATATCTTTTGTACAAATTAATATTGTAAAGTTGACTGAAATTAATAGTTAATCATCGCATGAAACCACGTAATTATTGAAAACCAAAACTTTTTTAACAACTTCAATTATTACTGACGTTACACAAGTTGTTTTTATATTTGCAGCACGTGCAGGCAAACATCAGTTACTTTTTTTTCTCTTTTTAATTTTTTTTTTTTTTTTTTTTTTTCTTTAA
>JABFPM010001774.1:0-18785 GCA_022817325.1 Idris sp. 1 HC-2018
ATTCTGTGATTTTACATATACAAATGTAATTTTACGGAAAATGTTGTGAATGGTCATTTTTTAGACAAATAAATATTTGCACTAAATAAATTATTTTAAATAACAAAACTATACGCAATGTTAATTTTATTAATTTTGTAACTTTTAATATTTTTTGGTTACTTTTAAGACCATGCATTTTTTATTCTAAATATTTTTGTATTTAAAAAACTTATTGCGTTGTCTTCTTTAAAGTCCGGAGGATTTAAATTTGTCCTCTTTTATTAGTTCTAGCGATAAAAAATTAATTTTGTTTATATTTACTTTCATTGAAATACTTTTCATGGCTATTCCAACCATTTTTTTCTTACAATGTTATTTTATTCACTAAGTAAAAAACTTCATTTAGTGCGAATAATTTAAAATTCACAAAGAGATATAAATATAATATAATCAATTTCAACACATATAAAACACTTTTAAATCAATTTAATATTTTTGTATTTTTAATATTGTTGACCATAACTCAAAAACATTAAATTTTTCAAAATAATTTTTAAATATAAAATCGCATTGTTAAAACACCATATTTTTTGCATAAAAAATAATTGTGATAGGTGATATTTTTTCGTTTTTCAATGAAAAATGTGATTAAAATATTTTGTATTAAACTTATTTTATTTTATGATGGCAAAAAATTAATCTTATTGAAAAAGGATTTAACAAAAATCATATATTAGACAATTTTAAAGAATCACTTGGGTACATTTGTTACCTAGTCGGTGCTTCTAGAGTTAATATGTATTTTATAAAAATTTGTCTATGTAAAAATACTTTTAAATGTCTATAGGTGTTTGTGCTTGTTGGACTTATATTGTTTTCAATAATTTCAAACTTCATTTTTTGAAATTAATAGTTTTGGAATTGGCGGCTTAACTTTTAAAATAAATTTACCAAACGATGTAGACTTATAATTAATATATTGCATATCAAATAGATGTTTCTTTAAAATTGAATTTTTAATTTATTGAACTGGTACTCATCCCAAAATAATTAAATTTTTTTTTCGCTATTTTACAATTCCAGATTTCCAGAATAAACAAAAATTATAATTTAGTTTTGTATTTCAATTGCCGCCTTCTGTCTAAGTAAATTTAAATTTGTTGATTGCTTGAGTAAAATTTTTGTTTTCCAGATATTTTAAGGTGAACAT
This sequence comes from Idris sp. 1 HC-2018, assembly GCA_022817325.1. NCBI lineage: Eukaryota > Metazoa > Arthropoda > Insecta > Hymenoptera > Scelionidae > Idris > Idris sp. 1 HC-2018. Next base: position 1,193 of record JABFPM010001774.1, read on the forward strand.
TTTTGACAGCATAATAGTATAAACTGATAAAATATAAAATAGTTTATTTTAGAAAGCTTTAAACTTTTAATTCAAGTTTTCGTGGCTAGGCATAAGTATTTATAATGTGTGAATGCTTCTGCTCTTATGTCGTGAGTTTTTTTACAGTTACCTGAAAAATTGTCAAAACATACGTATTTAGCCATTGTAAAATCAAAACCATACTTCAAAGTAAGTTGAGTATAAATTCAAAGTAAATGTGTTGCTTTCATAACAAAAAGTGACAATTATTACTTTGAATAACAGCTTATTTCTAATGTTCTGAAAACTATGCAAACTTTTTGAGAGTCAAAACATTAACATTAGGTAAAAATATATTTTAAGTTTTTTCAAAAAAGTATCTTCATGAAAGTGAATTTATAAATGGACATGAACAAATTTTTTAATAAACTAATTCAACAAATAAAGTTTGATATTCTTATCTAATCTTGTTGTTAAAATGCAAAATTATAATACATATCTTACAATATTTGTACATTTTCAATTATAATTTAGATTTTCATTTCTTGAATATAGAAATTAACAAGACTTGGTTATTCAATTTTATTAAATTTATCAAGTATAAACTGTAGTTTTTAATTTAAATAAGAATTTAAAATATTTGAGAAACTTAAACAACTTAATTTCATTAATTCTAAAATATTTAGCAAAAGTGTGGATTTATGTTAGTTCATTAAGTGTTTTTAATTTTACTTTAATTTGACCTCTAATAATATTTTTATAATATTTTTGTTTTATAAAGTATACAAGTTCTTTGAAATTTAAAGATATTAAAGAACATTTTTTAACTTTAATATCACAAAATAAATAGTAGCATATACGTTAAAATAAAATACCAATATGTCATTTTAAAACGCGTTTCAGATCAAAATATCTTTGTATAAAATATCGCATTATCTTAGAATGCCAATATATTATCTTAGTATCTCTTTTACACCAAGAAATTATTACTTTGATGTATCAATATTTTGTTCATTCTATTCTACGTATCCAGAACAAATGCTTTCTATGTAATTACTACTCGTAAGATATTTAACTGTTCTATCAAAAGCACATTGAATTTGAATACATTTTCAAGTTTCATTTATTTCTTTTTCTCTATCTCTCTTTCTTTCTGAAATAATCATTTCAATTAGAACCTGTATACGTTAACCGCAGTTTGAAGAACTGCACGTCACAATAGACATCGTTAATGTATAGTAGGACGTGGCAATTAAGAAGTTTTTAACTATCATCTTAATGCGTACAGGCACGTTGGCGCTGAAGCTGTGCGCTGCTTATGTCCGGATGGGTTTACGGGAAATGCCTGCGAAATACCAGTATCAAAAACGAAAGATAGCGGTAAGTCTTTTTGTCGCCAATTTTATTGTACATTGTCATCGCTTCATTTTTAAAGCCATCACTTGTGTTTTTTTGTCTTATTATTATAATTATTTGTATCATTCTACTATTTGGTTTTGTTTGAATAATAAAAATAATATTCAAAATAATGATAATTTGCAGCACTGAGAAGATATGCTACAGCTATTTTGTTTTTTTCAAATAAAAATTCAAACGACTGAACTAGTTCTTACTAATTTTTGGTACGATAGAATTATCACATAAGGCTGGAGTTATAATCGGCGATTCGAAACTTGTCACTTGGAACAAAAGCTTTAGTGAAAAATATTTTATTTAAATTATATTAGAGAGAATAATCTCACACAAATAAGATGGTTAATGAGAAGAGTCTACGTTGGTTGGATTTCTTCAACGCAATAAAAGTCGCTGTGGTGGAAGAGCTTTGATGCAGTGGCCATTTTGGTTGATATATTCAAAAAAGGAATTAACTTTATTTCCGTTTGGCTTGCCCATAATGCTCATTGCGTATGAATAACTGGGTTGAATACTCGCGATATCGTGCAAGCACCAGATAAATAAATGATGAGTCCACGATAATACTCTATTTTCAATTTCATTTTTTGGCGAAAGGTCAAAAAGGACTTGGAACAATTAGATTTATTTATTTTATTTCACTTTATTTAATTTATTTCGATAATTTGGTTTATAAAAATTGAGCTTAATTTTCTTCTATCAAAAGACGCAATAATAATAATAAAAAAAAAATAATATGAATTAAAGTAATTGGTTTCTAATGTTTATAAAAAATGTTTATTATTAATATAATTTTTATTTACTTAAACTTAAAGAATCAATTTCATCTCTCTTGATTGGAAAAGTGGTAACTTCTAACACTGCTCGCATTAAAGTAATATCATAATTTAGTGTTCAAAATCAAAATTGTCGAATTCTTTTACTAAATAATCTTTTTGTATTCGATAAACATTTGATCGATAACTATCTCATATCAAATTGTAATCAATTTTTGATGAAATTTTTTTTGTTCGGGATTGAGTTGATTCATCAAACTTAATTTTAGAAGAGATCTTGAAAGAAACCAAATTTTCTTTTGTAAAATAAAATTAAGCAACGATACAGTGACTTTTTAACTTACTTTGTAAAAATATTAATTTTACGTAATAGTTATCAAATCAGTTGAATTTGGCAAAACATTAATACATTTTATCTTATTTATTAAATAAATATTGTTATCAATTAAATCCTCACCAAAATGAAAACACAAATTACTAGGATAAAATTACAATCTCACATTTATTTTGATTGAAAACAACAATAATTTGAAATATCAATGTAATTGATATTCAAGAATTTGATTAGGTTTTAACTTGAATTTTGTAAATATTGACTCAGACATTTATATACGTTTGATATTCTTTTATAAGCAGTCTTAATTCCTAACCTGTTTTATTAATTTTTTGTTGTATTATTCTTTGTATAGTTTTTTTTCATCTTTCAAAGTGAACTTACTTTCTACATGTTTAGCCACAGGGTTTGATGGAATACCCATCTTGTACCACACTAAATCCAATTTAATGTTCTCTGTTATTCTGTAGATTATTAAGAACTCTATTACTATGTCAATTTTTACATCATCTAATAGGCAACTTTCATTATAGTAGAAAATTCTCTTAGCTTCACCATCAAAAGATTACATCTTATTTTTTATCTAACATTCTAACAGCGTATATGGTCAATAACAAGATGAACTTGCCATCTTAGTTGCAAATCAAAACAGAAGTTACACAAAGTTCGCCTTCTTTTGTCTTTTGTTTGGTATGTCAATTTAAGACACACTACTACTTGTTTTTTTAAATAAAATGTCGCATGCCTCCAATGTTATAAATTAATAACTTATTGGAATGATTTCAGCAGAAACTAAAATCATGTATCGATATAAACTTTCAAGAAATAGAACTAAAATTGTATTATGATTATTGGCTTTTAAAATTCTCTTCAGTGCGCTAATTTGAAAGACTCACTATTTGATAAAATTAATAATTAAGTTATACTCTAAAATTTCTTCGCTAAATACTTAAGTATATTATAATAGGTTTTTTCCTTTTCTCTTATATGTAGACACTAAGAAGATTTTTATTGTTTCGATTACTGTTCGCTCCTCTTATAGTTTCTAAGGATATACACAATTTGAAGAGAGAATCAAGGTGTTCAATGCGATATATTTTAATACGCGTATTTATTTCTTCTTGATTTAATGAGTAAAACTGTCTCAATATCAAAGCCGTTATTATTATTATTATTTAATAATGAAGAAATTTTTTGAACGAGCCTTATAATGTCTGGTTTACTTTTTATCGAAGGAGTCATTCAAACAATTTATACTCTTTATGTATGTATATCTTTTCTTAAGTTTTTTCTCTGTTCATATATTTTTAATAATTCGGAGATTTTTTTGCACTTGACCGAAAATTATTGGAATACATTACTTGCAGGCAATACACACATTTGAAAGAGAGGAATATTAAAATCTTGATAATTCAATTATTTCAACCTTCAGTAATTAATACTAACTTTTCTAGAGTTACGATGTTCTCATGGAAAATAATCATGACAATAAATTATTCTTTTCCACATGGATTTCTTTCAGTAACTTATTGTCTTACTATTTTATTATCGCTTTCATTCGCAAAATTTTATTATTTTATTACCCTACATAAACATTTTAAATCAGGAACAAGATAAAAAGATTTACTTAAAATTAGTTACACTGAGAAACCGGTTAACCTGAGTTTAGTTTTTTTAACCTGAGTTTGGTTATTTTAACTAAACTCAGGTTGTTTTTTTAACTAAAGCTCTCTGGTTGGAGACACAAAACAACTAAACTCTTGGTTAAATGGTTTTTCAGTGTAGTATGACTAACTTTTTTCAAGTAAATTCAATTCAAATTAATACATTTTTATTTTACTACAGTAACCGTAACTAAGTTTTTTCTTGAATAATGGCACTCAGATTATCAGCTGACTTGTAGTTTATGTATTTAGAGCAGTAGGCACTTAAGGGAACTCCCTAGTCAAATGGCTAAATTTCAACATTACGATTAAATTACTAAACTTTTTGCTGAAAATTTAGTTCTCATTTTCTCAATATTAATTGCATTTATAATTTGTAAACGCGTATAACAGTTTTTTGGATAAAAAAAAACATTATTTCAACTTAATGTTAGACATCGAAATCAAATTATTTACTTGTACAATGTCAAGAAAATAAGTTTACTACAAAACCTTAAATATAACAATATTGTCGACTTTTTCATTCAATTTTCATTATTATTAATAGAAAATAGATTTAAGAAATTCTTTCGATAAGATCGCAGTAATCTTTTCGAATGAAATTTGCGAGGCAGAATATATAATAATTATACGTGAACAAGAAGTAAGGAAATGGAAAAGAAATGTTTTGTGAGAATAGTAGTATTACTGTAGGAATTGTACAGAATATCATAAAAGTAGTTGCCGTTATAGGTAAGCGAGCTAGAGTATGTTTTACTGAAACAAACGTGTGTTTGTTCAATGTTTTGAAGTTATTGAAATTGTTTGCATTTTCTTTCAATTACAAATATTTGCCATTTGTTTTATATTTCTGACTTTTCTAGCGATGTTTAGAAGCTGAAAGTTTGCCTCGTTAACTCTCATTCTTAATTTAATTTGCATGTATATATATAAAAATATACATGTTTATAAAATCAAATTTAACAGATGTTTTTAGGCTTTTATTTAGCAATGGTAAAACGAGTCATATATTGACAATATATTAATAATATATTGACCATATATGGTTGATGGAATATATTTCAATGCAATATATTGTCAATATATGGAATTAAATTTTTACGTAATTTCAATACATTCTCAATATATGGAATTCATTATTCATATATTGTTAATATAATGTCAATAAATGACTCGTTTTACTAGGGCTTTCATATTTACTGCAGTTTAAATTTCTTCACTGTTGTTAGTTTTTTTGATGGTCGGTTCATCTTGTAGATCAATACTGCAGATTTTCCGCAGTATAATTCGTGCAGAAAGTGCCATTTAGTTTTTTCTCTTTTCAAGCTACGGCCTAATGTATATTTATATTTATACATCTGTTCATATAAATATTAAATAAATATGTATGCATTTATTAGTAGTATTATAACTAATTTAAAATGAATGCTATTATAACAGTATTTTGTACCGATATGAATAAAGTGTGCATCCCGATTGAATTGAATTATAAAAAACTTCGCTGAAAACTTGCATTTAAAATTTAAATGAAACGTGCGCCAAAAACGTCATACATTTCTCTGGACTTGAAGGTAACGGGGTCATTATTTTTATAAATATTAAATACACTTAAAAGCTGTCGCAAACTTTCTTCAATGCTGCAAATTTATTTATTTGTGACAAGACGTTGCATAACTTTGCATTGTGTTTGCAACTTTTTTTTCTTGCAGAAAATTAACAAGATCATTGTTCATTGATTGTGATAATAGTTTGAAAAACCAGCAAATGTACAAAAATTGGCAAATAAAAAAAGAACACTGTGGATTAAAAAAAGTATTGTTAACTGTTGTTTACAAAAGCTCGCAGTTATTTGTGAATTTTAATTGAAATAAGGACTTATAACTGAATTCGTATAACTTGAGCATTAAAACTTTTATTCTTTTTCATTAGTATAAATTGTACACCCTTAAACAAAATTAATGACTCTATTAAATTTTCTTTTAGAATGTGATGCAGGAGACTGTATTCTTCAGTGTCCTTTTCTTGGAGAAAATCATTCTGGCTGCCGATGTAAAAACGAAACGCGAATTTATAGCAGTAAGTCTAATAGTTTATATTGCACGAAATAAAAAAAAGAAGAATATTCTTTCGTCTTTTTCATTACGATAGATGATTAATAGTTTGGCAACTTTTTTTTCTTTTTAGGTCGATCGCGCTACGAATGCAAAATCAAGCTGTCAAATGCTTCAGCCTTGCACCCTAATGATGGAAGCATCGAGACTGTTTTTGATCGACAAGTTAGTTTCTTCAATTTCCTTATAAATTTTGCATGAATTAGCTAAAAGAAAATTATCATCACTTTTTCTGTTAATTATAAACTTTTGCAAAAGTAATAAAATCAGTATCAGCTCTGCGAAACTGAGCTTTTTCTAATGTAAATTTCTTCTTAGAATCTGGCTGATAAATTTAATATTACATAAGAGAATAATAAATAAAACATTTTTAACCTGTAAAAATATTTGCGTATATTTGATCTCTTTTTCAATTCGTTTCATTTCTTACATTATGAAATATAAAATTTCAAATTTCATGTATGAAATACCAATATTACATTACCATTGACTCCACACACAAATATCAATATTTGAATGGCAAAAACAGATCATAATTCTACATATAAGTGATTTATTGTAATATATATTTTTGATATAAGTAGAGTTTAATGGGTTTTTTTAATTTTTATGATCGCATAATAAATAATATAATCATTTATATATATATAATATATTTATAGTACAATACAACTAAATAAAAATACACTAAAAGTAGAAGATTCACAGGGCTGATTTATTACTAAATAAATATTACTAATAAACTATGAATGGAGGCGTTGTAGTTTCAGTGGACTGAAATAATTTGATTTTCAACAAACAATAAATACCTTGTTAATCATTTTCTCACTTTAAAATGCTGACTGTTATTCTGTTAATCAGTCCATTATTAATTACATTTCAGCATATTATACATGTGCATTTAAATTACAATAATAATTTTTTAATTAACCGTCAATTTTTAATTTGCATTATATGATTAATTTGCGAATTCACTGGAAAAACAATCGTTTTATTTGAAGACGTTTAGACATCTTTTCATGGTAAAGTATTTTATGAAAAGACGCTTTTGACATTTTTTGTCAGAAAAAATAAAAAATTTGTTTTTCTAGTGTTATTTGTGTTTAACAGTATTTTTTTTCTAAAAAAGCAATTGTTTAATAATAAATTGTCTGCCTATAAAAAATATTAATAATATTTATTATAGCATAATTTGTTAATCAATGTAAGTTGGAGTTCTTTTTTGACAAAAATAATTTAATTTGCATTTTGAATTACCTTAAAAGAATACAAAAATTGAGTCAACGTCAATTCAACATTAACAGTGCGGTCGATTTAATCTTAACTTAATATATTGAAAACGTAAAAACAACTGTGAATTAACCTCTAAATGTAGATTAAAATCCACATATGCCTAAATAAATTTGAAAATGAATTTGCCTTTGATAAATAAAGGTTTGATAAATAAATCACAATTGACAGTAATTTGATTTAACTTTGAATATATGATATCAAATTCAATGCTCAGTTACTGTTAATAACTTATGAAAGGGTTATTTTAATCTGAACATTAAAAGAAATATTCATTTTTATTTTTTTTTTTTTCAATCATAAATAACCATTTAAGGAAATTGAAACAATGGAAAGTACAGAATTTCACACTGCTAAAAAAAAACTCTTGAAAACTACAAATATGAAGAATTAATTTTTATAAAAAGAGATGTGAACTTTGATAAAACTAAAATCTTGAAAAATAACTCTTAAAAAGTAAGCAAGTTATACAAATTCAAAAATAATTTTTTCGCGGTTTTTTTTCTCAAGTTTTATGCATAATTCTTTATTGAATTTAAATTTCAATAAAAAGATACTTTTATTAAGTCGCACAAATGTTCGAAAAAGTTTAATCGTCAACTAATAAAATCATTTGTTTTTATACACAGAGAAATAAAATTCGTACAAGTTACTATACTTTTCCGTAAAAAAAAAAAAAACGATTATATCCAAAAAAAGAAAATTTACGTGCAACACCTTAAAAATTACTGTGAAAATCACGTACACGTATACGTGAAAATTACTTATACGTGAAAATCATCTTTTCGGTGCTATACGTAAATTTTCCTTTTTGAACATAGTCGTTTCTTTTTACGAAAAAGTACAGTAACTTGTACAGATCTCTTTGTCCGTATAAAAGCAGTCTAAAGTTTATGAACAAATGACTTTACATTATGACTTTTATAAAATACAGAGACTGTTTCATCTACCGTTTTCATGTAACACGACATTTAAAATTCAACAATGTTAAATGCATTTTTCCCTGTTTTAGTAAAAATTAAGTTTTGTGGTTTTTTCCGGTAAGCCACATAATCTATATATTATAGTATGTAAGGTGCAATTATTAAAAATTTTAATTAACTTAATTTTTTTGTGTGTATAGTGTACTTCAACATTTATTTATTCTAAAACTATGACTTGATGAAGTTTAGTAAAGTTTCAGTTTTGAATCATTAACAGCTCTGTCTATTTGTCTTAGACTCATTACCTTTTGTAACCAACCACTATGCGTCTGTCGACCAATGTAAAGAGAATGTTTGTACAATGCCATACCTTTGCTATGGACCTACAATATTTTATCTAAAAACTATGTACATTTAACTTCATCATAGAAGTTGTCAGTTGACCAAAATGCAGAATATTTATTGACAAAAGATCAAAAAATAAGAAAGTTTTCAATGTTTGTATCTTCTATAAAAAAAGTTTTTTTTTTAGACTTTTTTAAGAATTTCAAAAAAATTGATATTTCTTAGAATTTGCAGACTTTATAAGAATTTTTTAGATATTTATAAAGTTTTTAAAAATATATTTTGAACAGCAACCTTGAAGATTTGTTTTCCAAGACTCGTTTTTCAAAATTTCTCGGATCTTTATCTTTGCAGTTAGAATCTACCCTAGAAATTTGGAAAATGAAACAATTTATGAATAAAAAAGTATTCATTTTAATTTTAGATTTCTTAATTAATTCAATCGAATGTAGTGTTGCATTTGACCATTCAATACAAAATAATTACATAATTACAATAAGTACAAGTCAATTTTCATTTTATGCTTGAGATTACAGAATTAATGAAAAATACTATAATTCGCTGGACCAAACACATGAATATTATGCGTTGATGAGTCTTATGTTCTTTTTGTTATAATTGCAAAAACATAATATTTAATACATTGTTAAATCAGTAACAAGAAATTTATTTTGAATATTCACAGTGAAGAACTGACTTAGTGAAAATTGTTCCAAATAACATTAATTATTTAAATTCGAAAATCTTCAACAAAAGATTAAAAAAAAATTGTAAATGAAATGTAATTTAGTTGATGCATATACATTTTATATTTAAATTCAGTCCAACAGTGTAATATATGATATCAAAACAAGTGATACAGTTAGATAAATGCATTTCTTCATTAAACCGAAAATTTTGACATTTGATTATTCGCGATTATTTCTTTTTTATCAATAATTGATTATATAAAAAATATAAGCAAAATATTTGTAAAGTACTCCATGAATTTGGATTCTAATTTATTTAGCAGACTATACATTTTTTAATGTTATCATGCTTGTATTAAATATTTTATTTAAGATAAAATTATGAAATGTTCATCAAAAAATGTTTAATAATAATGAAATTAATTGAATATGAACAAAATAAACAACGAAATCTTTACATATACGTTAGCAAAACAATCTTGTAATTCCATTAATTACTTGATTATACAATTTTATAGTCACTTCAACGTACATGTGCTGATTTGTTTCGAAGCATTTAATGAATGCATAAAACTGATTATTAATGAACAATGAAACACATAAATTTTACGTATATTTATTAGCGCTTTCGTCACAGAATATAATTTCGTGCATTATGATCCATTTTCAGCAACAAATTTAATTGCAACCGTTTAGCGTTATACGACAAACTTTGGTGAATTATTAATTTTAAAAGGACGATTTTCGGCAAAACTCTCGCTGTTTTCGTACCGCATAGAAAAATGATTCTACAAACTTTAATCATATTTAATCTACAACAAATAGACGTGTTCGTTGTTTCAAAACTTGTCATAAAAATGTTGACAGATTCGTATCACACAAAGCTCAAGCGAGAATTAGGTTCGACATTATTCAACACGAAATATTCTCCAGTCACAGATTACAAATGTTTATCTGTCCAGTAAATTTCTCTTAAAAATGTGTACCAATTTACGTTTATTTTTAACAATTTTATTTCATAATTTTTTTGATTGATAACTTAAAGTGGTATTAATGTTTAAGTAGGATGACTTTTATCTAGATAATAAGTGATTCAACTTTATTCCAAACGTCAAATGACAATTCGTTCACAACTAAAATTTTTACTTTACCAGCTTCATGATTTCCCATTTGACTTCAAAAGACCAAAAATTGCGTTGACATTATAAATTTGGAGGTTTGTGAAAATGACGTTTTAAAGTTGAGAAAAGTCCAAACGTAATATTGGAGTGCAATTCGAAACGAAGAGCATTAATTTATTTTTTCCTTTGAGAGCTCAATGTCGTAGAAATATTATTTAGAAACGCACCTAATGGGTTTCCTATGTCTTCTTTGCCTCGCAATTGATGGTCCCTGAAGAATTCTGTCTGCGGTGTAAGTAGACTTATTTTTTTTGTATCATTTTTTGCGTTTCATCTTTTTGTCTGTGAATTTTTTCTTCGCTGTAGAAAAAACCAAAGATGAACAGGTATCACGTTCGTGCTGAAAGTGTAACGTGAAGGCACGATAAAACTTTCTGGAATGCAATAACGGAACTGAAGATAACTTTTCCAATATTTAAAAAAAATTTCAGGGCAAATCTAAATTTATTCTCGTATAATATTCGCATTTAGTATAGCTTCTCTAACATTTCTTCTGTTTTGTGATGCAAATCAGTTTAGCCCGGGCACTTTTTTCGTTTTTAACATTACTGAATTAATGAAAAAATTATACTTTATAAGCTTTGTTAGTTGGATTAATTGAGTGACAATTTTAAATCCTAGTAATCTTATCCTACATATGGTCAGTGATGTGATTTTAACGGACATAATTTTGTGACAGATCTAATGAAACGATTTCGTCGAATTTTCAGACTTACATTTTTATCTCGAATTAATGGATAAGAGCAAGTAATAATTTGAATGGCTTTTAATTACGGATACGTTTTGGGGAAATTTATTTAGAGAAATATTAATTAACGAAGCAGAAAAGCTAAAATCAGCTGAACTTTAAATAATATAATATAACTGTCAATACAAGCAATGAGAATTAATCCGTAACTAATTTGATGGATTAATTTAATAGAAAAAAAGAGTTTATTTTAATTAATTTTAACTTATCATGTTTAACAGTTCTGTAAATTCTACAATAAATTAAAAAATAAAAAGTTTAACGTATAATTTATTAAAACCAATTTTCTTGGAATATTTATTCTAAATTATTTATCATTATTTGATACAGGTAATAAAATAGAAGTATCTGCAGTACCAAAATTTTATAGAACTCGTAAAAATACAATTTTTTCACCTTTTTCGGTTCTAATAATTTTTTCAAATCTTGATTTGCATACAAAATTTTGTTAAAATATAAGGTAAAATTGCGTAAAGATCGAGTAAAAATGTCTAGTATTCATGGAATATTTGTTCGGTAAAATTAAAATAAATTATGATTAAATATAATCTGATATATAGTGATACAGCATAAAAAGCCCGAAAAACGTCATGTATGCTAATTTCAAGAAGCCGATATTTTTTTCAGATTTTGCAGGACCTAATACTATGAATAAAACATGCGATTTAACAATATGTCAGAGAATGTATGAGTTGTAAAACAAATTTTAAGACAGCGAACGTTTGATTTTATTAACATTTTTGATACATTATTCCAAAACTTTTACATACCTTTTTAAGAAAATTTTCGTTTTGCGATAAAGAAAAATTTTAAACAATTTAACTGCAAGTTCATAACGTGTCCAGTTTTTAAAAACATTTTAACTTTGTCATTAAATTTATTGATTTTATATATAATGCTTCTTTTTTCTTTATGTAAAGAACAATTTCAGAAAATATTGAATTTTAATATTATACTTATTTCTTCAAAGTGCACACAATTCACTAAAAATCATGCTCAACATTTTTGTTCGTGTGGAGATAATATTTTTTATTTGATCTCACCTGCTACGAAGTTGGCTTCTCGAGAATAAATTCAAATTTGTGAAAACATATCATAAATTCAAACTTTACTAGATCTGATAAAATCGAATCCACTTGTTGGAAAATTGTGTCAAAATCAGATCCAAAAAACTTTGTGCAAATTTGATTGTCCCTAAGATCTGAAGAGATTAAATCAAAAACTCTTTAAAGTCAAACTTTTACGCATTATAGACCAATTTTAAGCATACCTGAAAAACTATTCACAGATTTCTTTAAACTGTAATAATATAAAAAGTAAGAAAAAAAACTTTTAATTACAAATTCTTAAAATTAGTTAATAAAGAATATAATTTTCTTAATTAATTTCTTGTTTAATAAATTATAAAAACATATTGACCAATATATTCAGATAATGTGATAAAAACACTATTTTTTGCTGAAAATTTAATAAAGTAATTAAATTTCTTCTTTATATTTATTTTTCTTATTTTTTTATTACTCAAACTCGGAAAAATGAAATTCTAACCATCACTTTTGTGATGTGCAGAAAGCAAATACCTTGACCCTGACGCCACGGACAGCACCTACAAGTGCCGAAACCAACGACGCTTATAATGCTTGTTAACATAATTTTGCAGTATACAATTTCATGAAGCAGAATGTTGCAGTAAGTAATTGCAATGTTTTAAAAAATCCTAACACTGCTACTACTTTTTTCAAGAATGGTCAAGCTAATTTCCATCATTGCTTTATGCTTTTATTCAGGAAATTGTTGATATTCAAAATAACTATTTGGATTTTTAAATTAACAATCTACATATTCAAATTAAATAACCTGTAGATTAGAAAACGAAAGAGCTAATCAGAATAAAAGATTTAAAATCATATAATTTGATTAGCATGTTTGCTATCTGATGGTTAGTAAAATTGAATATCTAGATTGTTAATTTGACAATTTACTTATTTCAATGTTGAGTTTAAAAAGACTGAATACTTTTTTTTAAAGATTAAACTAATTATTTGGAAGTGACAAAAATTATTAGGAGAATGTTAATTATAAATTCATTAATAAATTCATACTTTTGTAGTTTATAAAATTTTCAGCAAATTTTTAACACACTTCTACAAGGAAATTGTTTTGGTAATAAATTTAGTATCTGACAAGGAAAGTATTATGATTTTTTTGTTTTGACTTTTATTTAAAAAATTATTTGACATAAGAACAATATTACATTTGCCGGTCGACTAAACTTTTACTTATATCACTAATGAAACTATTAATATATTTTGAAAACATTAAAATACTTAAAATTTTAAATTAAATTAAATTATTTATGTAAGCAAGTTATTGTATATTATTTAATAAACTCAGTCTGATATAAATCACACTATAGAATAAAATTTCAGTTATTATTTAATTAATTTCATAATATTAAAATTGACTAAAATTGTAAATAAGCTTATTTGATCGGCGATCACAATAATAAAGTTGATTAAAATAATACAAAACGGTAAAATAATTAAATTAATAAAGTCTCATCAAAATATATAATTTAAAAGATTAATATATATATTTATAAATTTTTTACGAAGTAACATAAATCATTTTATTCAGTAATTTGAACATGATCATGTTTTTTAACAGTTTTTTTAAATAATGACAACACTTTTACAATAGCAGCAATTTGTTTGATAATTTTACCGATTTTGTGTAAAAAATGAATTATGTTTGAAATAAAATTTCATTTTAATACATCACTTTCCTTGTAATAATGCATATGAAATTGTTATCAAAAAATTGAATCAATATTTGCTTGGGCATAATATATATTACATACATATATTTTATACTTGTACACAGAAATATTATTTTTATAAGTAAAATATATAAGCATATTATAATAATTAAATAATTTCGTACAAAAATATTTTATAAACAACTGTCGTTCATTATCAATATACTCTCTAAATAGAACTTTAAGTTAAAAAAGCTGGTGACAGTTTTATATATAAACAAAATTCTAATTCATTGAACGTCATATCATTACAGAAATTATTGACCAAAAACAATAATACCATAAATTCATCCCAATCCAAAAAACAAACATCGAATAAATTTTCTAAAGTATCCAATCCCTTTTCGTAAGTTCCGCTATACTTTCAACAAAATTAATTTGTTGTCCGTACATTGCCAAAACAATTTTGTTGAAACATCCCTTTTTTTCATCGACACACCCTCTTTAAAACGTATGTCATATATGCGCAATCGATCGGTCGTAATTTTGTTCACGAATTTTCCATTTTGTTAAAAAAATTCTGACAATTGTAATTATTTCTTATATATTAACAAATATTCAATGTCGCATTTATAATTGATATTTATGCTTGAAGTTCTACTTCCCCCGAGATTTGGGTACTTGTATAGTCACACTTGAAAATGCACACTTCACAAAAGCTTCGCAGTTTTCTTTTTCTGGTATTTTGTTTGCTGTTTTTTCTTGTTTCCCGTCATCGGGTTTAAAATTTGCGTCTCGGGAATATTATGCTCGATTGTGTTTAAATCACACCGATCAGTTTTTTCTCAATTTATTACTGAGATTCTGGGTATCATATGGAAAACCCAACATTCATTGCAGCAGCATATACGGAAATAAAAGCCGCTGCGATCTAAAATACATCTGCTGTAACGTGTTTCATTTCACACCGAAAATGAGATATATCCCCGCATCTTCCGTTTGATGAATAAGTGCACCACGTATCTGTGTCACTTTTTGTTGAATTTCGTGCTACAAGCAACAAAGACGCGCCATTCAAAAAGTCAAGTCCTTCGACTTCTATGCGGCGTCGTTGCGCGTTTTGATTTACAGCCGAATGTAAATCAAGAGTTCATCGCCAATGTGGATAAACCAACTTCAATTTGTCAATTTGGTTTCGAATATTCACTGAGAGCATTTTTATACGCGAGGGAGAAATATTATTGCATGGTTTATGTAAATGTTCAACATGAAATATCATTCGAGATTTTTGCGCTTGCACGATTTTTTCCATGCCTTTCTTTTGTTTCATATCTATTTTTGTCGAACTCGTTTTTATTATTTTTAATTTCATCATCAGAGTATTATAAAGTGAAATTTCAAAAGTGAAAAATGTTTTTACAGATTAATTTTAGGTAAATAAAACTTTTTATTCCAATACTGAAATTTTTATAAGTAATCATATTATATAATATATGAAATAGACTATTTCTATAAATAATTTGTACAAGAAGAAAATCTCACAAATCTTTGCTTTTTGTTTTTTGAACTATACGGAATCCATAAAATATAATTATCTTAAAAGTAACTTTGATCCTAATTTTGTCGAAATAAAATAGTAACATTTCACCATATTTAACTGTGTAAAAGAATAGTCTACTTTAGTTGAATGGAAAATGGTTCAAACGTGTTCCATAAATAAAAATATTAATATAATCTCAGTCACTTCAAATTTTGTCTGTGAAAAATAAATATTTTATTTGCATTAATAAACGACCTCATTAAATTTTCATAGCGTTTCACTTATATTAGTTATAAATTTATATGAAACAAAAAATGGTCATTTTTGTACAGATGAAAAGAGTTAGTAACATCATAGAACTTGACAGAAACGGTGTGTTGAAAAAATTATAAAGAGCCGCACGAGCTTAACGGCTTGTTTTAGAGTTTAATAAATCAGAACATTTTACATGAATAGTGTATTCGTAAACCTCAAACGCTTAAAATGTTTTTTTTTAAATAAAACTTTAACATGCAAAATAATTAAGTAACAATCTCCAACGCCAGATTTTTTTTATAAATTATATATGATTATATTTCTAGCCCTTAAGGCATTTGTTAAAAAAAGGTAAAAATTAAAATTGATATTACATCTTTATTATGAAGAAAATATGATTCAAAATAATGAAAAACATAAGGGCATATTTTAAATTATTAAATTTTTCATTGCTTTTCAAATTTAATTGCCATTATTTAATCATTTTATGTGCTGTAATTTCCCACAAATTCAATCGTTATTACTTACTAATTTTTGCGATACTAAGTTTAGAAAGGGTCCTGACATAAAAACTTGCGACAAACTTTACTCATATTTTTGAGGTTCATTTCGAATAATAAGACTTAAAATATGTTGAACAAGTTTTTGTTATTGAATTAATTTTTTTTTCAATTTATTCCAATAATATGTATGAAATTAGTTTTCATAATAAGTCATCCATTACTTGAAATATATTCATCTGGTAACCGGACAAAATATCTGGGACAAAATAATTATTTAAAATTATTTAGGATATAATAATTTTGAAAAAAATAACTCGAACTAAATATCTGAAACATTTCTATCTAATTTAAGTACGTTAGTATGTGATATTTTAACAAATATTCTTTTATTATTAATTAAATAAAAAATAAATGAGAAATGTCCCGTTACTATGATCATGCCCCGAGCGAAAATGGAAAGCAATGGTTTGGCAACGGTTTAGCAACGGTTTTGACATTGCTGTTATAAGATTGCTTTTTGGTGGAAAAGACATGATTTTTTCCACGTCGAAAATTGATTATTAATTTGTTTCTTTCCAGGTACCTTAATAATAGAAAAACCAAATATAATGTTTTAAAATAAGCACTTTTGAAGAAAAGCCTGCAATGTAAAACCAATATTACTGCCAAAGTAAAAAAAATGGAATTATAATAAAAACAAGACCGTGGAGGGCTTTAAGAAGAAAATTTCTAAAAACCTGAAAAATGTTGAAAATTAGTATGCATAATGTTTACAATTGTTTTTTCAGTTGAATATGTACACATAAATAACGCTTTTACAAAATTTTTCCGTTTCACATTATTACAATCGCAACTTCATCGCTTTCCACTATTTTTACGTGACTTTTATATGATTTTTACATCATTTTGACATTGTTTTTACATTGTTTTGACATTATTTTGTCATGAATTATTTATTTCATTATTTTGCGTTTCAACTTTGACATTGAACTTACATTACTTTTACGTGTCTAATACATTACTTTTACACAGTTTTTACATTATTTTTACGCCAACTGTCACA